>JABWTJ010000380.1:600000-830291 GCA_016801875.1 Solanum sitiens
AAATTTTGTTTTAAAGTAATTAAAAAACAAAACTGATAATGATGTTACAAAATAAAAAAGCCCTACATAAATATGTTTTTTTAATTAATCACTCAAATCTATAGTGAATCACCTAGCCAACCATCCAAGTTTGTGTGGTGGGTAGTTAGTCTCGTTTATTCTTAATCAGCAGTATTGAGTCATAAACTCTCATAATCAAGTGGCGTGTTTTTTATGCAAATTAGGATTTATCATATTTCAACGTGAATATTAGATATTAAATGACATATAAAAAGAATCATCTTTAGATTATCGATCACTAAAGGTTGTAATAAAATGATAAAAATACATATCTCTATTCTTATCTAGAGGTTTTAAGTTCGAAACATAGCAATAGAGTTGCAGTTAAATAGTACTTTCACCTTAAACGGGATTATTTAGCATAAATTTGAACTAGTCGAACTTTAAAATGGATACCAGATATCAGAAAACAAGAAAACTAAATTAATCTACCAATAAAGGTAGTAATAGATCGGTTAGTGTTATCCATTTGTCTTAACTAGAGGTCTCAAGTTTAAACCTTGAGAAATCACTTTTTGTAGCTAGTGAACATCTTACGCCTAAAGAGAAACACCAAAACAGGTATCAAACGACCCCCAAATGTTTTACCCTTAAAATAAACTTTTTAACTCAATTACAAATATATATCTAATCTTAATATAAATATCAAATATCAAAACAAAAAGCTAGCTTACTAGACAAAATTGTACTAACTAATTTTTCAATGGACCATCTTTTTTTGCATGTCCAAATTAAAGAATCTTATAGTAAGAATTTTCTTTGATTTTATATAATAATGTACTGTCTTTATTTTTTTGGTCATTTGACTGTAAGAATTTTATTTATTTTAGAGCTAAGAAAGGACAGATATATAAATGTTTAATTAAAGTTTCATTGTACTTGGGCCCAAATAATTGAAACCATGGCGAACAGTGTCGGCCTATTTGTATAATCAAATAAATAATTTGTTTGGATATATAATAAGACTAATCGATGTTTGATATGCAGATTAAATTATTTTGAAATTATAATTTTCAATTAATTTAAGTTTTAAAAAAGGTGAAATAATATAATTCCAAGTTGAACGGGATCATAAGATGAGATATCACAGAATTAAGTTTAATTTATCTTCATACATTTTTAGTTATCATGATTCTTTTTTTTTATAGTTAAACAATAAAAAAATTTGACGAATATTGGATATATTTTTTCATCATATTGATATGTAAAAAAATTGCAATTTATAGTAATTTTTGTATAGTTATAGAATATCAATTTTTTTAAAAAATTATTCACCTAATTTCAAGGCTTCACTTTCTAGTCCCAAATTATTAGTAGAAAAAGTTACAATCCAATATCTTTGGATTATTTAGTTTATAAAATATATACACGATGTATCGATAGCGGGTATATATATATTTGATATACTTTGATCATATTAATAAACTAGATGATCGAAGGGTATATTTACGTAATTAGTTTTTTTTATTAATACGTATGTTGTAGTAGTATTTCGAAACAATATTGCAAATGTGTATGTATACACATCTAAGAATATATACATAAATTTCTTAGATGGTCACTCAATTGACAATTTCAAAAGTCATCTAATTTGTTTGTTAACACTTAACACTAAAAGTACTCAATTAATGATAATTATCTCAAAAAAATCACTCTTTTATAGAAATCTCACTATTTAAAGGAAAATTTACACGATCAATGTATATAATTAAATTAATTAATTTATAGAATATCATTAGATTTTTCACAAAAGAGTTCTCATTTTTGTATTTCTTGTGTATATATATATAAACTTTTAGCTAAATGCTGAAAAATCACAGAATATTAAGGCCCACTGAAAAAGACTTGGAGAACACCATATCCATATAAACCTTAAAGCTAGTACTATCTGCAATTATTATTAGACAAAAATAAAATAATAATGCAAATTGGATATGCCGACAATCTTAATATATAAAAATTTATTATTAAAAATATTTCAAAAATAATTTAACATTCCAAATAAGTAATCTCTATGAAGAAACTAATTAGCTTTTATATTCTAAAAGTGTAATTTTATTTTTACATGTTTGTAATAATAAAGTAATAGTGGATTTTGTTGGCCATAAATTCTTGGGTAATAATGTGGATGATACATAATAAATCTCTAAATTTGCCTAAACGGTAATAGATTGTGAAATTTAGTTTCTGGAGAAGATAGTTGGGTATGCGAACAAATTTTTACATGGAAAGTCGAAAAGAAAAGTAACATGCATCTAAGGTGTAGGGTTTTCTTGAAGGTGTGAGGTATCTTGTGAAAACTGTTCGAATTTGACTAAAAATGGATAAAATCACATCATATGTAAGAGTATTTTGAGGCTATTTTGGCCTAATGTATAAATCCGCACTTATATAATGTTTTATCCTAATTGAAATTGTGTTGAAAGAGTATCTTATTATAATTGTATATGTATATATATGTATGGTCAACTATATATTTATGTACTGATTTGCAAAGTATATATATATATATATATATATATATATATATATATATATATATATAATCATTAATAGATTTTAATTAATTATTTTCAATTTTTAATTGCAATTTTCAATGTAAATACTAAATAGATTGCTCAACCAAATTTGAGAAATACTGTGTGGCCTAAACTTTAAATGGCCCAATATCAAGCTATTATGTTCACTAATTAGCCCATTTAATTGCACTAAACACACTCTTAAACCTATTAAGCACAACTTCAAAAAAAGTCATTAAAATTAGCCATTTTTTAACACAAAAATAAAATTTTAACAAAACATCAAACTTAAAAAAAGTTTGGAATCAACTTTTTTAGTTTTTTTTTTCTAACATATTTCATGATATCATTGTGAAATTTCACTGGTTGAAAATTCGAACTCTTAACATTTTCTTTTATGAACTTCTGCATTTTTCATGAAATTAACATATTTTTGTTTCTTTCTAAATACTAATATTTTATTATGAACTTCAATATAGCTTTTATTGAGCAACTTCATATTCTAATAATTAAAAAAGGGGATCTTGACAATTTTAGCAAATTTTTAAAGCTCAAGTCTAGTTCAACCATAAATTCACCTCTTGGTCTAAATGATCATAAAATTTCCAATATTTAATGATTAAAACGTGTGTGTACATCTATTACAAGTCTTAATCATGATTAAGACATTTGCTTAGTTAAAAGATGGTACTTAATTGTTGTCTTCATGGTTATTAATTCCCCATGGTCCATGTAAATTGCACAAAGTGGCTTAGAAATTGACAACAAATGCTTATCTTAACTAGACAAGAGGAAAGGCTGCCCTCATGCCTTGGGGAGTAGTTAGGTAGTAGTGTGTTAGGGTTTGAAGTTTGAATTATATAGACAGATTTAGCGTGTGTTTGGTACGAAGAAGAATAGTTTTATATATTTTTAAAAGTTTTTAGTGTCTAGTTAATCAAAATGTTTTTGGGAAATATATTTTTGAAGAAAATAAGTTAATAACATAAAAATTAGGAAAATGATATCTCCAGTACTGAGTCTGCAAAAAAAAAAAAAGGTTAATGACTAACATTTCATACGAATTGTCTCTCTCACACAACGCTCTACCCACCGTACCTCCACCCTTCACACCAATAGACCCCCACTCGCTCTACCCTGACCCGCACTCCTCCAGGAAAATGATATCTTTAGTACTAAGTCTGCAAAAAAAAAACAATTTTAATGACTAACATTTCATACGAATTGTCTCTCTCACACAACGCTCTACCTATCGTACCTCCACCCTTCACACCAATAGACCCCCACTCGCTCTACCCTGACCCGCACTCCTCCCACCCCCCACCCCCCAACCACCAAATTGATGCCCACCCCACATCCGTCATCCCGCTCCACCCCCACCCACCTACCTTTACCCACATGTTCTTTTACCTAAAATCGTATGAATATTATTGAGATAATATCTTTTTGTTTATTTATTAAAAATACTAAAAAAAATTAAGATAATCACTTATATATAGAGAGAGAAAGTCCTGATATGCCTTTCAATTTTGTTATTTTGAGTTGATATGCCCTCATTACAAAAGTGACTCATATATATCCCTACTGTTACAAAATTGGTACATCTATACCCTTATTGTTACAAAAGTGATAAATTAATCTTAAATTAACTTCTTTTATTATTAATATCTAAAAAAATAATGTATTTGCTTTTTCACACATAAATTACTTTTTGACTTCTTTAATTATTATTATCATTTGAGTATTTTATTCTTATTTCAATTTTTCTTTCATTGTTTAGAGTAAAATAAGAGAAATAAAAAGAAAGAAGTGTGAATGAAAAAAAATGAAAAAAATAAAAATATGCTATTGTAATTAATCTAGTATATATCTGTAAAAAATTTTTGGATATCTATAGTAAAGATTATAAGAAAATAAATAAAAAAATAAATTTGATCATCAAACTAATAAATTCAAATTAGTTGTTGAATTAAAAAAAATAATAATAAAATAAAAAATGTCTGAGAAGTATAAAATATATCCCTACATGGATTTTTTTAATTAAAAAAATTATTTAAAATTTATTTTTTTCACTTCCTTCAAAAGGAAAAAGTATATGAGTCATATGTATAACAATATGGGTATATATGAATTATTTTCAAAGCAAAAGGTATATCAAATTATCAACTCTAAATGACAGAGTTATGAATATATCAAACCCTTTTTTCTATTTAATAAAATTATTTTCCTTTCGTATCAAGCACACCCTAATTAATAGAAGAAGAAAAAACTATGGACCATCCATTGAAGTATGAGGTACATAATTGAATGTACCTATATTTTCATAGGGTAGAAATTAATTTCAACCCCTAAAAGGCTTCTTATAAAACATATTGATAGATGACATTTCAACTACTTGAGAAAAAAAAATATTTTAAAGAAACCTCTTAAGAAAGGTGCAATTTGAATTAATTTCTTCATAAGCCTAGAAAAGCAACAATTTTTGTAACAAAATGTCAATATCTTGAAATTACTATATACCTACCATTCCCACATGTATGTTTTTTTTGACTCTATTATACATGTCTAAATTTTAATCCAAGTATCCAATCTAATGGTAATTAAGTAACATCTTGTTGTTAGCCAACACATTATATATGAGTACTCTATCTGTTTTATTTTATGTCGGATTGTTCTTTTATTCGCTTATTTCAGAAAGAATGATGTGTTTTTAATAGTTAGAAATTCTTTTTATTTTACGCTAATTACATGATTTATAATAAATCATACAAATATCATGATAATTGATATGTTAGAAGGCTATAAATTTTAAAAGAGTATTTATTTTCGTAAAACTTTGTGTTCAACCAAACATCATCATATAAAATAGGAAAAATGGTCAAAAATGTCATTAAATAATGTGAAAGGAACAAAAATGTCTTTCTTTTATAGTTTGACTTAAAAACGTCCTTGTCATCAATACT
This sequence comes from Solanum sitiens, assembly GCA_016801875.1. NCBI lineage: Eukaryota > Viridiplantae > Streptophyta > Magnoliopsida > Solanales > Solanaceae > Solanum > Solanum sitiens. The sequence continues at coordinate 605,543 of JABWTJ010000380.1, forward strand.
TTGGTCCAAAACGCTCGTTAAGACCATTTTTTACTCAAACTATAAACGCAAGACATTTTTATTCCTTTCACGTAGTTTAACAATATTTTTGACTCTTTTCGCTAAAAAAAACTAAGTATCTCGCGTTAGATTTTTTTCCCACCACCATACCCTATTCATCCAATTCTACTCCTACCCTTCTTACCTTACCCACCCATCCCAAATTCATCCTGTTATATTACATATAAATACTCTTAAAATAATTTTTTTTATTTATTAATTAAACATAAAATTAAGTTTTAAAAAATAACTTTTATTCAAGAAAATTATTTTCCTTCCAATCAAACACTAAATAGAAATAACTTCTTCCTTTCCATTTCAAGTTTTTTTCCTTTCCTTTTTTTTTTTTTTGTGTGATAGAAATATATAGAGTCATGCATCTTAATTATTGAAACTTAATGTTTCACATCGGACAAAGCTTATCTACACTGCATGTTTACATTTAGATAAGCTTTGTCCGATAAATCACGTGATAATAAAAATTACATTGACTTGGTATAAACACCCCATGCGAATAAGTTTTTTGCTTTCACATCTTAGTTACAAAAAGTATATTAATCTTTTTGCTCATTCTTTTCTTTATTTATTATTCTGAAATAGTTTTTTTTCTCTATCACTAGTCTAGATATTTTAATTACTAAATTATTTTAATGATTCATTAATTTGACTCCAATAAGATCCCAAATATATGAATCTTCAAAGTTCACCATGTTCCATTTGTTTTGCATGAAAGTTAGAGATTATATAATTATAATCACGTGATTAGCGCCTAGTACGTTGATTAACTAAAATATTATTATTTTTAAAAAAATAAAATATTGTAATTTTGTACAAGTCAAACCGTCCTAAATTAGTTTTCATACATAACACGTACACTACACGATAAATATAAACTGTCAAATGCTTATAGAAAATTGAGCTAGGTCTTACATTAAACAAAAAATTCTTATGGGATATTTCGAAAGTGTAACCTAAAAAAAAAAAAAGGGGGGGGGGGGTTCATCACCCCACCCTAGTCCCGTGTCCATTTTCTTTGTTCGTAATGTCTAAATAAAATCATAAAATTTCTAAAGGGTTTACAATTAATTTTCTATTTGTAGTAGGAGTATTAGATTCACTCCTCAAAATCGTATGATTCAGATATTTGATAAAATGAACAAATAAAAGATCAGAATAGTCAAAACGACTAGCACGTAACTGTGTGATAAATTGATCGATGATGAAACGAAGCATGAGTCTTTCTCACTCAACAGATTACCTTTTACGAGTCATATATACATAGGGAACATCTTATCTCTTTTATAAGTTATATATATGTATAAAAAAAAAAAATTAGTCGAGCTTAAAAATAAATAAAAAATTATACAAGAACTTTTTTTCCGATAAACTCTCGATAGGAAGAATTTCTTTTATAGACTTCATAATTTTAAATTAATCAAGCTAGTAGACTAAAGATCGAACGATTGATATGAAAACTCAAAGCTTACCTAAGTATTAATAAGGTAATCATTCTTTTTACAATATTATTATATTAATTTAGTCACAACAATGACAGATTACTTTTCATAGACTGCTATTTGATTATTTATTGCAATTGTGTATATATCTGCATTTAATGTTTCCAAAAAAATAAATATTATTTTTCATTCTATGAGGATCTAGTGAATGCCTTGACTTCATAGAGGAATGTAAAGTAATTAATTGAATTTTACATTAAATTAATTTATAATAATCATGACTTAGGTTATGGATTATCAAAAATTCTTTAACATTCTGAATGATGTTTATTTATATAGATAGTAGCATTAGGGTTAGGATTAGACTAACTAATTGACTAATACTCTTATAAGTGTACTAAGCCTAAAAACTATTTTTCTAACACAAACTCAAATATTTAAATTTGGAACCAAAAAAATTGGGCAAAATATGAAAGAAAAAGTGATGCATATAAAGAAATTAAATGTAAGAAAATAATTGAGTGCCGATTCTTCGTGTAATCTATATGTCATGAATTTGAGTCACGAAAATAATGTACTTAAGTGTTTGTATTAGGATAAACTATCGATATCATATTTCTTAAGGTTCATCCATATTCTAATCCAGATAATGGATGATGTTTTATATATTAGACTCTTTTTGTAAACTGCTTCTAACATATGCTCATTTAGTTAAAGAAAATTTATCAAAAATAACTTCTCTACTAGCATAAAAATACTTTTTACGAATAAAATAAATTCTATTTATCATTTCACATCAATTTTAAAATTATAATGGATATGATATTATCATTCATTAACTAAAGCACAAAAAGACAAATAAAACATGAGGAAAGTAATTAAGGTTTGTTTCACTGACTTCATTTTACAGCTGTGTTTTGATGGGGTCATGGTTTACTTGACTTCAATAAAAAGATCAAAGATATTTATTAAAGTATATCTTTGATTTTTAAAATTTTCTTAACATTTTTATGTGTTATTATTTTAAATTATAGTATTTTATCTACATGATATGCCACTCAAACTTTAATATAGAACAACAATATACACTATTAGGCATTGGAGTATAAAATTTGTGTACATTATTTAATTTATTATAAAATTTATATATTTTATAAAAAATACATACACGGAATATATTGTTATTATTATATTATTAGAATAGTAATTTAAATTTATTTATTTTTAAGAGAAAAAAATACATTACTTACTGCAATGTGACTATGATAATAATATAGAATTAATATCTTTATATTGTCAGGTATATAAGTTAAACTATCGAAAATTAATAATTACTTATATATGATAAGTTATTTAAATTATCTAATAATCACTAGGCAATATACATTTTTTCTCATACTTTTCTTCGTTCATAATTTAAATATCACAACTCTAAATGCACTCTTTTTAAATAAAAATAAATATGCTTTCACATCTTCTTAATTCGAAATGATATTTAAATCTAATAAATAAATAAATTAGAAACAAGGAGAACAAAACCACCAAATTTAGTAGGCTAGATATTCTGAAGAATATTTGGCTAGATAATTTAGTATAGGAATGAAATAAAATATTTTTAGCATTTGTGCTAAGATTCTTTTTTCTTTTAAATTAATTTAACTTTATGCTTGTAGATGATGTTGAAAATTGTGGCCATATTTTTCTATGTGCAATCTTTTCCTAATTGGTCAAACTTGTAATATCATTTTAAAACTTTATTTAAAAAAATATACAAAAAACTCAACATGTTCATTTTCCAAACAAATAAAGGATTATATTTTTGGAAAAATTATATGAATTGATATATTTTAATAAATAATTACTGATTTTAGTAATACTTTTTATTTATTATCCTTTATAGCAATACTATGTTGAATTTGCAATATTAAAAGTGAATTATAAATGAATTATAATTGTTTTTTAAATATATTATGTTTGTTTGTTAAAATTTGACACATTGTATTATAAATGTATTAAAATGTGTGATAAATGAATTGTCTATCATTAAAATTTGTATTATATGTGAATAAAAAATTGTTTTTTTAATATAAATTAAACTTGTAGTATAAATGAATTAAAAATGATCAAGTGAAAAAGAAATATTATTGCTATACATGGTAAATATTTTTTTATTATAGTATATTTATGTAAGTTTCCCTATATTTTTTAACAAAAAAATAATATACTCTTATTTATCGAAAAAATAATTTCACTTTTTTATTAAAGAGTTTGTACGATTCAACCTGCTAGCAATATTATTCGCTTTGAATTTTATACTTACACGACTTGTAAAATACGTTTCTATTTGATAAAACCTTCTTATTTATATATCCAACATTATGTTGAGGGCAATAAAATTCATGAACCTGCTAGAATAATTATTTAATACTGTTAGGTGAATTATGAATACATACCTCAACTATAAATGCCATATCGAATATTATTATATATATATTTTTAAGTCATTTATTAATATATTTTCAACTACTAAGCATGATTCATAAATATGATATATTTTCCTTAACAACCATGATCTTGATGTATGGGCATGCACATAATTATTAAATTAAAAAAAAAATAGACAAATGCCAAGAATATCTTTAAATACAAAATTATAAATTTTATTTTTTATTATAAGTAGTTATATAACAATTAAGAGAGGAAGAATCTACGAGGTAACATATAAGTGCACGTAAGCCCAATAGCTTTGTTATATTTTATATTTATATTGTAAATTTATTATACATAAAAATAGAATTTAATAATTATTATATATTAATTTAATGTCATTTTACGATGTTATGAACCTAATCAATTTTAAATTTCAGAACCATCCTGCAGTTAAGAGACGTTTCAAAGTTATTACTTCTACTTAAATTATTTCTTATGATTTTAAAAAATAGTACTCCTTCCGTTTTATTTTATATGTGACTTTTCTATTTTGTATTTACGTTAAGAAATGTAACTTTATTCTTCTACTTTTATATAATATTTTTTTAAGTTAACTTTATAATAAATGGTAAATATAATTTCAAGATTAATTAACTACTCTATTAAAGATATAAGGCATAATATAATAATTTATGTATAAATTTTATAAAATGACAAGCATTGTTGACAAGCATTGTAGTCTAACTATTTATAGAAAGAAATGTCATATAAAATGAGACGGAGGAAATAGATATATAAGTTATTAGTATTATTTTAGAATAAAATTTATTATTTTTTCTCATCTTATTCTTAGTAATAATTGTTCTTGAAACTATAAATACTTCAATTATGGAGTGATAATGATACATAAATAGTGTAAGTATTTAATGAATTTAATACTCTCTTAGTCCTTAATTACTTGTTCATTTTTTTTTTAGTTGTCTCTAAATTCTTGTTCATTTTGACAAATCAAAAAAAGACAAATTATTTTTACTTATTAAACCCTCAATTAATTGCTATGAAGAAAATAAAACTTCTTAAAAATCATTAGTTTTTAAATCACCACTTCATAATTAATAAAGATTAATGATAAACTCATTATGTCAATAAATATTTTTTTACTATTTGTGTCAATTAAAAAATAGTTAAAAATCTCTTCTAGTTAATATTTTCTGAGGAAATAAATAAACAAGAGAAATACAACAAATAATTTAATTACGAAAATGTTATTCCATTTCTATCCCTGAATAATAAAGACTCCACTATGACTTGAAATCCTAACCACCATCAATAATCCTTATACAATAATTGCTAACTTATTTATTTGTATTGAAGAATCTTATAATTTATATTATAACTATTTTAATGAAAAAAATCTTATGTGAGACCAAGTTTTATTTAATGTACTTTACCCACTAGCAATAATTAAGTATACTAATTGGGACGTTAAATTAAACCGCATGCATAAACTACTTATTTAATAATTTCATTTAATAATTTAATTAGGATTTGGCAGTTAGGATAAGTTGTTATAAATATTGTGTTTAATTTGTGAATAGTATTAGTAGTTGAAGGATTAAACCTGTTAAACGGATTAGTGAAGACCTTAATTGTTTATTATTTTATTATCAACACTATTTTAATTTAATTTAATTTATGCTAAGTCCAACTCCTGAAAAGTAATTAAGAATGATCATATTATAAAATGGTTAATTCTTAAATTTTATACATGCATAGGTATATGGTGAAAATTGAAAATAAAAAATAATCTTGATTTTACGATGAATTAATTGTCTAAGATTTTAGTTTAGAAATATCAGTGAGAGTCTAGCATTTTATAAACGTGGATTATTTTTTCGCTATCATTTTCTCTCTTTTCTGTGGTGTTATAAAAATAAAATCAGATTTTATCTGTATCAAATATTTATAGAAAATTATATTAATTTAATATTATAAAATGATTTATTAAGGTATAAGTATATAATAATTAACCATAATTTTAAGGAAAAAAGTAGTATACAAATATATATCATATATTTAATATATTGATTTGACTAAATAAATCAATTCTGGCCTGAAAAAAGTTTTAAAAAACATGCCACAACTGCCACATGTTTTAGTTGATGTTTGATTAGTGCTAACCACTTTTTTTTAGGAATATAATAATTATAAAAAATCAACTAAGAGGATTTTTTTCCCTATAAGACTTTAAACAATTTAAAAAATTAAGAAGTTGCTATGTGTTCCCTATTTATTTTTTTTCTTCTAAAAACAGAAAAAACATTTTGTTTGAGGTCTTTTAATTAATCTAAAACAAGAAATGTCATCAAACACAGGATCATTAAAGAGATCCTAAATAGGAAATGTTTTCAAACATTTTAAAAAATAATAAGCTATTTATTATTTTTCTATATCATTTTATAAATAATCTTCATGTATTGACACCCTTTAATTATACCAATATATTCGGTATAATTTTATAAGTAAGATTTAAAAATATGTGAAATGCATACACAATCTTATTCCTATTTTTTTTTTGAATATAATGAATTTGTTTTTGTAGACCCTCAACCCAAATAATTGATAACATTTAATTAATTTTAGAAATTCTTGAATACAAAATTTTGATTCCATCTTTAAAATGATATATACCATGATATATGCTTAAGATTATAACTTGCAATGACATTTATTATACGTGCTAAAAGGTTTTTTTTCTTTCTTAAACTCTATAACAATTAAACACTGTCATATAAAATGTAATTGGCGAATGTTTCTCTCCCGATACTATATACTCTTTTTTTTCTAATATGTCCCGGAATAATATCATATTTTTTATACTTAAAATAATTTAAGATGAAAATTATCATTTACCTTACAAAATAATTTTATATGTAGACAAATATTTGTTATGTATTTCAGATCATATTTAAATTTTTTTAATAAAAAAACCAAATATTGTGCTTAATCGAACATATAGAATAATATTGTAATAGAAAATTCAACAACAACTATAATAACAATGTATTCAATATATTTTCACTAATAAAATCTGACGAAGGCGAAGTGTATATAAATTTTATCTTTATCTTTGTAAGTTATGATAATATTTTTTATAAACCCTCAACAAAGAAATCAGTTTGAAAAAAATGACATAATAATATAAAATGAAAGAATAAGATAATAATTAAAAGATTCTATTAACTAAATAAAATGACAATAATTAAATATCATAAAAATATAACTGAATTTCTGATTCTTACACATTATATGACGATTTTAGGGAAATGATTAAATACATAATTATATTATAATCGTAATAAAAAAATTCATATTAAATAACGATTTTAGGAGAACAATGAAATATGTGATTATTATTATCAAAACGATAAATATTCTTGTTATATTACAATATCTTGCTCATTATACTGGAACAATCACATAAATTAAAATAAAAAAGTATTAATAAGAAAATAAAAAATATATATTTTTTATTTTATTATAATTTTGGTATTCTATATTTAGGAAAGTGGGGAGAAAAAACCAAGTTGCATGGGGAATAGTAGAAATGAATCTGATATAGCTGGAGCAAAGCTGTAAGTAAGTATATAGTATTATTATGATGAGCAAAAGGAATTGAATGAATTATGAGTTGTCAATGTCAGTAGTCATATAAATTTTTATTATAAATAAAAATATTATATTATATAGTCTTCATTTGCTTTTGAATGAAAGCAACAATTTTGGCTTTGTTAACAAAAGTAAAAAAAGTTAACTATCTGAGTTGATGTCCTACTTCACTTCCAACATCTTTTTTTTTCCAGTGATATTTGATATTTATATTAAAACTCGATCAATATTAAATTTATGATAAATTATTTTTATAGTGAACATTACCTATTAAAAGCAATTTTTGATCTCTTTTCTCAAATACTTTGAAACCACCGGGGAGTAAGCACTTCATTTGATCGATAGGGGATGAGATGCATTCACTTATATTGATGTCAATACTATTTAAAATTTCGATCTTAATATTAGAGGTGAATCTGCAATATTCAGAATTCGTATGCATCATTAAGTGTAGTATGCGGGAATCGATCCCACGCACCACTCTATAGGTCAATAACTCAACATTTAGTTAAGTGCATTATTTAACCAATCACACAAGTTCACGTGTCTCAAAATTTTCATATAAATTCGTTCACGCTTATTCAAAATTAAAAGTTAAAGGTGCTTATAATCAACCAAACAAAACCTCCTTTTGTCAGGTTTATAGTGTTAGATTTTCATTTTACGCCAATCGGACAGAAGGGTAACGAGTCATAACGCATTATTCTTCACACAACAAATTAAATCACGTACTACGATACCAACCCTATAGATCAATGCATCAAGTGATCGATCCAGGACATGATCAAACCATCTCAAGCACCATTCTTTTATTTTATTTTCAACATGCATAGTAAACAAATAAAAAAAGAGTAAGATAACATTTAGATTGAAACAAAGCGCGTATTAATTAATTAGATATAAGAAGTTTCTTCAAATGTGGGAAGAAGGTTCCTTATATATATTTATAAATAGTAGTACTATTAATAGAACATAAATTTAGAATATCAAAGGGAGCAAAGCCAACGCGTTATAAGGTGAACCACACAAATGATTAAAGCATATGTCAACTTTAGAGCACAGCATTTGTCTCTTCATTTAGGACCCCCTTTTCTTAGTCATATATATGGTACGAAATAATATCCACCATGAATCATGATTCATAAAAGATTTTTCGCTCCGTGTTTGATATCTGTAATTAAAATTTTGATTAATCCTAATTTAAATTTGTGTTCGATAGAGTTTATTATAGAGAAAAACATTATCTAATTAAGATTAAGTACTATTTTAAAAATGATGGAAGTGTTTGATGAGGTGTCTGATCGGAGATTCATTTGAAAATTGACTCGTTTTTTGATATTATATTTTCAATGTTTTTATTTAATCCTGGACTTTAGATTTATCGAAAGTGAATGATTCAAGATTTTTATTTTAGCTTTTTGATTTTTTATTTAATATATTTAACAATCAATTGCTTGAACAGAAGTCAATATTTTTTCTAATAATTAAAGAATGTGACAAAATAACAAATATTTTGTATTTAAATTCTAAAATGAGATTTTTCGATGTGAATCTGTAGAGCTATTTTCTACTAAATCTAATAGAGTAAAATATTATTGCATGGAGTAAGTTGAAGTATCTTTTTTTTCTCCATAATTTTGCTTTTATGTGTATACATTGACTAATTCTAAAATTAATCACCACGTGACTAGTTGAAATATAATTTGTGATGATACCACTTACTAATTAAACATAGTGATTAGTCGTATAAATTAATTACAACATGCGTCAACTAAAATTAATATTGATTTTTCTTCATACCAATTCGACTTAATTAATTAAATTGCGTGATTAAGTCTTTAAATCCGAATATACTATGGTATAAAAACAAGGATTATAATTGACTTTGAGTTTACTTTACGAAAAAAATAATAATCACAAATTAAAAATAAGAAGAAGAACGACGTGTGTTCTTCTAATCTCTTAGAAGAAATGATTATTTAGGCATAAAGTTCAAATTCAAAAGTTAACACAAAGTTTTCTTGTATAATTAAAATCAAATTAAATTTAAATTCATATTATAATAAGGTCATTCTCAAAGAAGTGCTTCCAAAATTTAACGCGACTTAAAATTCCATCAACCAACAAAAAGGTTAAAATTTGTTACTTTTTGATTATTAGTTTTTACCATATAATCATATATGTAGGTACTCCTACTACTACTTTCAAACAAGTGTTCTCCTAGTATCAATTTTATTAAAAAGTAAATACATAATCATATCACTAATCAAAAACTATAATTACTTGAAGCCTAAATATACAATGTAAGAGTATTGATATTTTTTTTTTTTAAAATCAATATTCCTAAATAAGATATATAAAATCAAATAAATATCAATAATCTTAATCGATAGATAATATCATCAGTTAAAAAAAAAAGTTCGAATTTTTTATTGATCAAATTCAACCATGTCACCAAAATGTCACAAATACAAAAAATTGAAAAAATCTTTAATTATTCAACTTTTCTTTTTTACTGTATTTGCACCTAATAATTAAAATAAATAATAGTAATCAATAATCCAATAAAAATATAACAACACAATAATAATATAACACCTACACTTCCTCTCCACATTGAATACAGAAAACTCCAAATCTAAATTTAATTTTTTCTTCTCTGTGATACGTCTATTTATTGACCCCATCCGATACAAATTTATAATATAAATCAATTTAATAATATTTACGTAATTTTATTTTTTTACTTTATAATAAAGTTAGTGAACATTTTCGATAAATTAGATCATAAAGAAGATAAATAGCTGTAAAAATACCATAGCAAACTGGAGATGCAAGAAACGTATAAAGTTCATCAATAATTTCCACCTAAATTACAAAAGTGTAAATTAATTATCAAAAAAAAAAAACATTATTATTTTTTTATTCTAATGTTGCCATAAAAAACTCTCAAAACTGGTTGAAACCACATTTTCTAATCCTGTAAATTCCATATTACTACTAATATAATTTTCTTGTCCAAAAAAATATTCACAATTTCCATAATTGTTATCCCACCATTCATCTGATTCAAATAAACTCTGAGTTGATTCAACCAATTCATAACTCGATCCCAATTTTGGTAGCTCCACTATCTCACTCAACTGCCCCGTCGCCTCCGGAACAAGAAAAACTTCTTCCAGGGGCGACGGTCTTGACTCCTCGTCGTCCTGGGACGACGAGGAGGATGTAATGCCCGAAACTAACGATAGCGACGATGATGATGAGGTCATCGTCGTCGCTGTAGAGGTTTCGGGTAATGAAGAGTATTTTGGATTTAGGTGATCCATGTGAGCGGCTTTTACGGCGGCGTTTTGGACGTCACGTGGGGAGCACGTGACGGGTCGGGGCAATAAATGTGAAAATTGGGGGAAATTGAGTATAGCTGAGGTACCTTTAATGGACATGGCGGCGACGTCGTGAGCACGCGCCGCCATTTCCGGGGTAGCAAAGGTACCTAACCAAATCCGTGATTTCTTTTTAGGTTCACGGATTTCTGATACCCATTTTCCCCATGCTCTCATTCGTACACCTACATACGAAACATCAGCAGTAGTAGCAGTACCGCCATTGTTGTTTTTACTCATCTTCTTCGGATTTGGATTTAGATTTGGATTATTAACGACCACGTCTTGTTCTTCTCCTCCTCCTCCTCCTCTGCATCTTTTGAGTCGATTTTTTGAATTGATTTGTGGAATTGGTTGAACAAGAACAGAAGATGGCGATGAGGGCGACGAAGAAGAAGAAGAGTTGCAGCTAGATTCAGTACTTTCTGAACAATTTGGTTGCTCTGTAGACATTATTATCATGTATGAAGATGCCTCTTTTTTTGTGTTGCTCTGTTTTTGTTACTCGTTGCTCTGTTTTTTTTTTTCCGCAATACAACTCCGACTAGTATGTCTGTAAATTTGCGGAACTCTCGATAGACTGAACGCAGTGTACACAGAGATCGCAAAAGAACTCTGACTAGTATGTCTGTAAATTTGCGGAACTCTCAATAAACTGAACGCAGGGTATGTTGAAGAAATGACGAGTTGCTCTGTTTTAGTGTGTGAAAGAATAGAAAGGAAGAGGGGGAGAGGAGAGTTGATGAGAGAGAGAGAACAATTGAGTTTTTATTTGTTAAGTGGAAGCTAGATTATATATAGTAAGAGCTTTGATAAAGGTGAAGTTTTTTTTATCTTTGAAAATAGTTTTTTAGGGGGCAAGAGAAATATCCATCCGTCATTTTATTTTTATTTGTCTATTATATTAAAAATATAAATATTTTTATAATAAAAGAAAGCTTACTATTGAATTTCTAAGTTTAGAAATGAGATTATTCGAGAGAAGATGTAAGTGATTTCTATGATAAAAAAGATGAGAAAAGCGAGATTAAGATGATTTGAATATGTATAAAACAAAAGCGTTAACACCTTGGTGAAAGATGTGCAAAAGGCTGGTTATAGGGGTAGATGTAAGATAAAAAGTACTGGAGAGAAGTGATTATACATGTCATGATATAACTTCGTATTACTGTGGACATGACTCTATATAGGAAACAGTCGAAGGTCGCACGTTAAGATAGAAAGTTAGTAAGAGTAAAGTGTTGTCTTGACGTGCGTACGTAGAGATTTGTTAGTGTTTATCGTAGTACTAGTTGTATCTTGTAGCTCTTGCCCTATGTTGGGAATTGTGTTTTCGATTATCACACTATTTTGTTGTTATTGTTATTTTCTTTCTTTCTTTCTCTTAGACTTTACATTACTTTTCTTATAAACTGTTATGTTTTCTTCATTATTTTTTTTTTATCTGAGTTCGATGCACTAGAGCCAAGAGTCTTTCGAAAACAGTCTCTTTACTTGTCCGAAATAGTGTTAAAATTTATGTACACTCTACGCTCCTCACATTCCACTTGATGAGATTTCATTGAGTATTTTGTTGCATTAACCATAGTTATTTTCTAAAATATTTAAATTATTCTATTAAAGGATGTCATAGTAAAATTATTAGTTTATATAAATAAAAAGTATATTAAATTAATACTGAATAAGGAAAAATGACAAAGCCAAGTGTATTGTAATATTGGAAACAAATGTGAATGTATGTGCTCACTAGTTAAGTTTAACATTTATATACTATACTCTCTTCGTCTCAACTGATATGTTACTATTTGATTTGATATAAAATTTTAAAAAGAAAAAATATAACAAATCATAAATATTTAATGTATCTTATAAATCATCTATATTAATGATATAATGTGAAATTATTTTAGACTATGGTACTGTGTAACATATGATAGCACATTAGTAATTCATACTATTTATGTACAGCTGGCCGTCAATATATATGGCTATTGTTACACATGTACAATTTGAGAACATGCCATATATATTAGATTCTATTAGCTATATATATATATATATATATATATAGTTTTGTTTTTCACATATATATAGTTTTGTTTTTAAAAACACATACATAAATTGATACGTATATATATACTATCAAAAAAGATAAATAATCGAGTGCCAAAATTTAAAAAACAATCTTACATTTTTCTTTTCTTCTTTACCTAAAATCAATTCTAAGTTGGAGAAGCGATTATGTTAGAAAATACTTGATTGATTTCAGTAAATCGACATATTCTCTCAATTTTCTTAGGTGAAAATCGAGGTGTGTCTCAATATTCTTAAATTAAAATTGATAAAATTTTATTTATATCCTCAAATGCATTTTTCCACTTCAAAAATTTGTCAAATGTCCCTCCATTTCCATTTTAAACAAACAAAGGTACTCTATTGATTTTCTATTTTTTTTTAAAAAATAAAAATAAAAATCACCGGACGTATATTTTTAAAAATCAACAAAATTGTCAATTTTATTTATTTTTTCAAATAGTGAATTAGATATTGTATATTTGTATTCACACTCTTGCATTTGGGATTTAATTTGATATGTGTAAGAATATAATATATTTTGATATATTTCAAAAAAAAAAATCTCACTATATTTTATAACAATTAATGCAAATAGCATTATTTATGAAAAAAAAATATCTCTATTATCATTATCGATTTTGGATTTCAGTATTTTATTTATAATAAATAAATTTAAATTAATTAAATCAATAAATTATAAATAATTAAATACCAAATGGTCAAACAAAAAGATTTAAGTGAGGGGAGACAAGAAAAGGCCTCACAACCGACCGAAGCCTTTACCCATCAATTCCTTAATTACTGAGCACAAAACCAGAGAAATAAATTTAATTAATTAATTATTAATTAATTATCTATTTAATTAATAAATAATATACTCAAATTCAGAAACACTTGCAAAAAGGGAAAGAGACTTAAATGAGAAGCATTAATTAAAACACAGGAGGTGGGGGCGGGGGGTAGATTTTGATTTATTTTAAAAAAATATGGAAGTGAGAACAGGAATTAATTATTATTAATATTATTAATTAAAATAATAATTTAGAACACTAAGGTGTACTTTGAATTCTAGGAGAAGATTAAGCCTAGATTTAACCAATCTAAAAAGGTCAAAGCCCCTTTTCTAAGTGACACTTTTTTTTCCCACTAATCATATGAATATGGTGTGAAATCTTTTGTTTGTTCTTATTTGGTTAATTATTTTCTTTTTTATTTCCGCTCGATATTTAATATTTGTATTAAAACTCAATTAATTTAAAGTCAGTTTCAGAGATTTTACTCTAAAAAATTACTAAATAATTTTCACATAAAACGACTCTATATTAAAATTCGAACCTATAATTTATTTGTGAGAAGAAATACTTATCATTTCATATATGGTGATCAAATTATCGTCCACCTAAATTTATACTTAGGAACACATTCAACTCAAATTACAAAATTTCTCTTTTTCCTTTTTGTCACTTTTTTTTTTATTTACGCCAATCGTTTAAATTTATATAATACATAATTTTATAAAGAAAAAAGCTTTGTAATTGTAAATATGCTACTATTACTATAAAAGCTTCTTAATTATTAGAACATTAATTATAGAAAAGTCTTAACAAGAAGAATTCATTTAGGTATTAAAGTAACATAACTAATACTATCTTGTTTGGTAGCTTTTTAATTGTTTCCATATAAAATTTAGTGCACTAAATATAATTTTGATTATGATCATTTTAATTTAATATAATATCAATAAATATATATTATTTTATCTTACATTAGAGGTGAATAACTATAAGTCTAACATATGAATGAGTTATAAATGAAAACAAAACCCTATGCAATTAATTAGTTCATAAATTATTCGCACTAGTATAATTCTAACCAACAATCAAACGATCTTTAATAACGAAATAGTATCATTTTTTTTTAAATAACATAATATAATATACAATTTAGTGACTTTCTGACTATCAATCAAACAACCTTTAATAATGAAATAGTGTCATTTTGTTTTAAATAACATAATACAATATACAGTTAAGTGACTTTCTCCTCCTCTCTCGAGACTCTATTAATGGATATTTATATTTACATATTTGAGGTAAAAAATATATTGGAAGTTTTGACTTTGGATTGAAATGGGTTAATAGTTTCTCCTTTTTATCAAAGATTTTATATTGCTATGTTTGAGTTACTTGGAAAATGGAGAAAGAACTAAAATATTCACCTTACTTATAGTAAAATAAAATAATTAGGGGAAGTCAAAGGTTGTCTTTAGATCTCTTTGTCAGCCTTTTTAGTAGCTATGGCATGTGAAAGAATGAGATACTATTTTTAGCTATCCACTCCAAAATAAAATATTAAACATCTTCTATGTGCTTTAATATCACAAATAGATATTTTTACAATCATGAATTTCAAATAACAATAATAATAACATATTTAAAACAATTATATAAGTCATATCTAAGTATTTAACTATCATTAGTATTAGAAAAAAGTTTTTTTTATCCACCATAAATTAATGGGAAATTTATGTTATAAAAAATATGATTTTTCTATCGTACTAGATCACTGAAAAAATACATAATTTTTTAAATAAAATTTTCTATTTTTTCATATAAAAGTACTAATTTCTTTTGCTTTTCTCGCTAATTCAGTCATAATATCTATAAAAATGACTACCAAAAAATTGCACTTGAAAAAATAATGATTTTTTTAGTGGTGCATGAATATCTCATATACTAAATTTCATTACATTAGAGTTTAAGAGAAAGAATCATTGATATGTGGACACTTTTTTTTAATAATAATTCTTGAGAATATAAGTTATAGCTTATATACAATATTGATAATATAAATATATTAGTTGATAATATTGATAATATATATATATACACATATCAATGATTCTTCCTCTAACTTCATATATTTATTATAATGATGGTCCAATATTTTTTTAACATTATCTTTTTTTCAGATATTTTTCTTATAAAAGCTTGTGATCTAGTTATAATATATACATTTAAGTTGCTATACACATAACTTTAATTTCAAATTTCACAAAAAAAATTTAATGCATTAATTGACCTTCATGTTTTAAAAAATGTCACCTATTTGGTACGAAGAGAATAAATTTGTTATTAAAACATAAATATCAGTTGAAAATTCAAAGAAAAAGGTCTATGAGACATTCTTTGACTCCCTTAATATGTCTTTGTATCATTTTATATGATATTATTTAATTTGATATAATATTTAACAATAAAAAGACTTTTGACATTTATTATCTAATACAATTCTTAGAGATTTATGTGATTGCAAATTATTTTATTAAGTGTAAATAAAAAATTTTAAAATTAAATTATTTCTAATTATAATAAAGTGACATTCTTTTCGAATAGACTAAAAAAAGAATGTCATATAATTATATGAAACAGAAGGAACAATTCTTTGCCTACAAAGGTACACACTAGGGGTGACAAAATAAATCCAAACTCGCTCGATCTGTTCAATCCTTCCGATATTTCCATGAGTTAAGTTATGATTTGTTTGTTAAGTTGATTCAATGAGTTTGACCCCAAAATGATTCATGAAACAAACTTTGGAGCTATGAAATTAATTTAATCTATTTGATCCGTTTAAATTTGACTCATCCATTCATTTGTCACCATCAGTACTAGACTTATAATTTGATCGAGCAATTTATAATTTATGACTATAAATACTTTTAAGTTTTTATTAAAAAAAGAGTTTTTTATAAAGATGTACCTTAGTCCTTATGTAGGAATATAATTTTTTTTATTAATTCCTTTAAAGTTGTTAAAAGGTAATGGTGCCAATTATATTCAAGAAATATGTACAATAATTCAATTAATCATACATCAATTTTTTCAACAAATAATTAGTCAATATATATAAAAGCATATACATACAAAAGAGAAAACGACTATATATATTCCTCAAGTGAAGGTGATTAAACACCAAACGTGAACCATGCTTGGACTTGGTAGGCAATTATTGAGCCTCATTTGACTTGATTCTGAAAAAAAACAAATTCATAATAGAAATTATTTACGTACTTCATCGTTAATTGATCGCTAATCTATCACTAAATAAGATTAGAAATTATTGGGTAATTTCAATATCCTATCTATGGTACGGTCTACGAGGAGCTAGGGTCGTTCACATTGGAATCATGATCAAACACGCTTTCTTGGTGGACTTAGCTAAGAAATAAAATTGTGTCTTTACAATTATCTATAACTTTGACATGATGGTAAGTGCTTGATCTTAACAAGTGATATCAGAGTCACGGTCATAGATTCGATTGCCAGTAGCAACATTCTGCAAGAGGCAGGTATTGGGAGGGTGATTGTTGTAGTTTTAACTTTCTGCCTATGTCAAGGCTCACGAGGGGCTATGGTGGCCCAGATAATCGAACGTGATGCTTACTTGATGGACTTAGTTAAGAAATAAAGTTGTGCTTTTACTATCAGTTGTAACATTTGGCATGATGGTCAACGTTTGGTCCTAACATCGATATATTTTGTTGTTTAACTACATAATTTATCTGTCAATAATTCTTGTTTTTTAAAGTATTGTTAGTTAATTATTTAAGTTACCATGATTATTTTTTTGACTGACTCAAAGAGATTATAAAAATTGAAATTACCTACAAACTTTGTTGTTAATCGGTCATTAATTTAATTTGCTCATAGCTAACAAAATTTTATGATAATTTATTGCTATAAAATTAGCAATAATTTATGTTGTTTAGCTATAAAATTTATCGTTCGCTACTTTTTTTTTATTTTTATTAGCTTTAGTTAACGTAAATTACCATGAGATATCTATACAATGTATTTATTTTTTTAAAAGATAGAAATAAATAAATAATAATAAAAATGAGACAAGATGGTTATTACACTGGCCCCTACTCTACTGTTTTTCAAGTGTTAATTTTAGACATAACAATCACAAGTGCACGTGCATAACATGTGCACTCAATATACATTGAATGTTATTGTTTCCTCTCAAAAAATGAAGAAAAAAATTGGTTGCTTTTGATTCTAGTAATGACTTGTGCCTCTTTTTAACATTTTTTTCAAAGTTTTTTTTTTCAATGTTCTTTTTTGGTTTCGATTAATACAAATTCATGATACGTAAAACAAAATAAAATTCACTAATAGACATTCTTATAAGTTATAATGACGAACTTTCAGGTTAAATAGGTGATCAAACAACTCTAGGATATTGTCGCAGAGTTTCACAAGTAAAATTTGAAACTTCACAGTGCTAGAAATAAATAAATAAAATTTATTGTAAAACAGTGAGAAATATCTTTTCCACTTATTTTCTACTGAATTAGTTCACTGAAATATAATGAAGAACGGATTCTCACTGGAATAATAGAAAACTTCTCAATATAATCTTATGAAAACATTGCTTTCTTTTTTTAATAAAATATTTTTCACCGATTCAATCAAAATATATATAAAAATAATAATTTTATTTTTAATAATACCGTGATATTAATTAATTACTTTTCAAAAATAGAATCAAAGAGTACCCAGCAAAGGTAACTCATTAAAAAAGCCTTTGTGGTTAAAAAAAGAACTTATACAATCAAACTCTTTATAATTACCTATATATTTCTATAAGATATATAAATATAAAATAAAATTAAAATTTTCGTAATAAATAGATAATGTGATAAAAGTAATAAATTTGTGCCCCTACTACTATTACTACTGTGCTAAGTACCTAAACTACGTTATAATTATTTTATCAATATTTATGAAATTTAAATTATATAATATTATGTATGAGATAACGTTATTTTTAGTTTACCAAAATGTGAACTTTATGACCAGTAACTGCTTCCCATAAAATTGCTTATTCTAATAATTTAATTATTAATATTTTCCATTTTTTCATATATATAGGGATGAGTAAATATATTATTAGTTATTTTAACTGACACTTTGCATTAATGATATCAATAAATTGTAGATGATGGGTTCCCATTAGGATGTACTAAGTTATATACGTTAATTAATTAGCAGTGAAATTATTTGTATATTATTAGTGAATTTTAACCTATAACAATAAATTAGTTATCATATTTTACTAGTATATATAGTTAATCAATACTTACCAATAATTTAACTTTAATTACTTAGTACTTATTTTGTTTGAGTTAATACTACACCATCGATCTTCATTTATTCTAACTAATTTATCCAGAATTCTTACATTTAGGGTATTTTCGATATAAAGAAAAATATTTTTATGAAAAATAAATAGATTTTTTTTGTATCTAGTACATAATTGAAAAATATTTTAGTAAAGTAACAACAAAGAATGATTTATTTATTTTCTCAAAGAGTTGCACTTGTCTTTTACTAAAAAAAGAATTAACATTGATATAAATGATTTAAAATGCCTTTTTGTTAATAACAAAAAAAAAGTTTTTTATATCTTAATATAGGATTAATATTTTCATTAAAATTAATTATCACATTAAATTTGGAAATATTGCCTAAGAGAAAAGGGAAGAGTATAGATTTTTCCAAAGAAGTAAACAAAAGTATATTACACATTCATTGTTAATTTCCAATAAGTTCAATGAATATAATTATATAAACTTTGTATTTAGTATTTTATTATGCTCATTTATGTTTATTCACTAAAAAATATTTCATGTTTTGTCATTTAAAGAAAGTTTTAATTTCATCTTTTGGGGTCTCCTTTCATTCATCCAAATTTTTTTTTTAAGACTTTGGGGATAAAAATTATTTCCAATTTTTTGAACTTTGTGGTTAAGGTAACTCCAGTTTCTTTGACCAACATGGGTTATGGTGCACTGGTAAGAGTGCTTCACCCTTAATCAGAGGTAAAATCTTGTTAGGAGCGCCGCCCTGAATGGACCCTGCAATGCGCTATTCGGATTTAGTCGGAGTTCTAATGTGGACTTCGAACACCGGGTGGGAAACCAAAAAAAAAAAAACTTCAATTTCTTTGAAATCGATAGTCGATTATTTTGTATTTTTTAAAAAATTTAAAAATTAAGTGTAAATTTTTTAGACGTAAATCGCTCTAGAAAGAATATTCTCTTTCATGCTTAAAACTTATGGTGTACATATTCACTCAATTCAAAATTATAAAATTGGACGTAAAGTATTATTAGAAAAAGACATTTGAAATGTATTGCATATGAATTATTGATTTCCAACCATTTCAATGAAAATAAACTTTGTATTTATTATTTTATCATGTTTAGTCATTTAAAGCAAGTTTTAATTACTAGTATTCTTAATAATATTGATTTGTCCTAATTATATGTTGAAAATGAAGTTACTTATAAGCAATTGACGGTCAGAGTACTACTTGAAAGGGAAAACACATTAGCTTCAATGGTAAGGTAATTTTTTGTTTTATGATTAAAACATCACAAGAATATATATATATATATATATATATATATATATATATATATATATATATATATATATATATATATATATATTAAGTTTGAGATGCTTTATTTCTTAATTCTTGAATACAGTATATTCAGAGTATATTCAGTTGAATCTGAATATTCGAATAGTGAAATCGAATCAATTCTTATTTGAAAAGAGGATTTTATCATACCTATAATAATTGAATGTATAACACTTGTAGTTATGTAAAACATTAAATTAATTTATATCAATAAATTTTTAAAAAAATAAGTGATAGTTGATAGCGATGATGATAGCCAGTGATTACGGTTGTGGTATATGTTGAGTGGGGATGGTGTTAGTTGTTGGTGTCGTTGTGAGCAGTAGAGTAGTGATTGATGATCGTAATTGGTGGTGATGTTTGATACTTATAGTAAACGATAATGATGCGTAATTATTTTAATCAGTACTATTAAATGTATTTTTAAAAGTGCATAAAATCTTAATAAATAAATATGGTACCAAAGGGGAATAATTTATAAGTCAAATAAATTTTTTAAAATAAATGAAATTAACGTATCCCAAATCCATTTAGGGACCCAAAAAATCAAGGATATATAATTTAAATACAATGGAAATTGACGATGCAAATTAAACTAGCTGGCTTATCAACTTATCCTCAAGGTTTTTCATATACAAAAAAATCTCGTGTTAATCGAATTTGAAGAAGATCTAGATATTCTATCTTAATGCACATTAATAATTATTTTTACGATTTAAACTCATGTCATATAGATCGCACGAAAATAACTTTATGATCACTCCTAGACTTTCCTTATATGTACAAACACTATTAGATCACAAGATTTTCCTATTTCTGCAGTTTGGTGTGCCAAAAATCTCGCGTTAACAGAGTTTGAAGAAGAACATGTATACTAGACATTCTATTTTAATGCATATTAATAACTACTTTTACTACTCGAACTCATGTCATATAGATTATACGAAAGTAACTTTATCATTGATCCACACTATTCTGATCTGCACAAACGCTATTACTCTATTAGATCACATGTTTTTCCAACGTAATCAACACAATTTTTTTTTACACTCTATTTTCACTTAACTAACTCACCGAAAAAATACACGATAACATACCAAATTTATTGAAGCCATAAGCCCATAACACATATTCCAGACTTTTATTAAAGCTAAGAATAAATAATTATTAATTTTATTGCATTATAAGGTTACATATGGCTGCTCCATTTTAGTTGTTCTCATTCAATAAGCCCTACATTTAGCCTTCCTACAGCTGTGACACTTTCATAAATATTCTCACTAGTTATTCTGTCTATCTTTTAACTTCCGAGCTCAGACGAATTTAAGATTTTAATTCTATAAATTTAAATTTATAGTTCATTCAACTTTTTTGCGATTCAAACGTATTACTATATATCTGTCTAATGTGTTTCTTAACCCCTTCACAATGTAAGAACCGAAGCTACTCGAATTGATAATTATACTCAAAGGCACATCATTACGTAATTCAACTCATCTAACACGATATTTTTAACGTGTGTGAAGCATAATTCACTATGATTGAAACAAAGAGTAAATTTGAACATTAAATTTTAAAAGATTACCACACTCGAGATCAATATACCTGCTCTACGATTCGATTAATCTAAATTTGCTCCACATAATAGTTATTTAAGATGGAAACACTCCTTACCGAAAAATTTCATTTCCAAAACTTAAACTCAAAATAATAAAATCATGTTTATCTCATTATACCTTTCGATAATAATCTACTTATTATACTATAAATTCGACCCTACTTAGAAAGTACGATATGCATTAAATTAAAATAAGCAGTAGGCAGGTAGAGTGGTAGATCAAAGATTCAAGTCTATTAGCATTAATTGAATCTATTTGAGTAATAATATATATAACTCTCAAATCATACCAATCTTTATTCTATTTATTATACGTACACCCCTTTTATTATTTAGTTAGCTATAATTATTTTTATCTTAAATATTTCAAGAACTTTTTACTGCCATTATGTTAAGAGATTTGTACATGTGGAATAAGTCAATTGACAAAGATGCTATAACCAACCTTAGTATCACAGGTTGGATATGGTGACGAAGATAGAATTTTAATTTTATTGAGAAAAATAAAATAAAATATAGTATAAAACGTTTACATATGATGAAGTTAAAAAAATTCAGTGTAATATATATATTAATATAAAAAAATGTATTTTTTAGCGAAATGATATATCAACTAACTCTCGTCAGGGGTGGAGCTATCTGAACCCCCTTTGACGGAAAATTATATTATTTATACATGGTTAAAATAAGTTTACATGTATATGTACCAGATGTCGGACCCCCTTCGGCTATCTATTTCTACACATTTTGAACCCCTTATTGAAAATCATGGCTCCGCCTCTGACTCTTGTATTGGTTAAGGAGGCTTCGCGACGGACAATTTATTCATGATTAATAACCCCTATTACCTATTTCTCTAACATAATTTATGAAGAAATTAAATAAGAGGGGTCATTTATTGAATCCCTATATTTATCTCCATCTTATTATGTTAAAATCAACCAGAGTTGTAGTGAAGTTTTAAGTACTTTATTTTTAAATTTTAATTAAGTCTCACATTCTAGCCGTGCTGGATAAATAGTCATTTTTGTTAAGAAGCAATTTATCTCCGAATTAGAAACTTTTTGACACAAACTCAAATATAATCAGACACCAATATAAATAACGGTACGTTCATCTCTATCATTGTCCTCTCCTTTCAGTTCATTACCTAAAACAAGCCCACATAACATTAATTTGGTTTGGATCATTGCACCAAACTTACCCTAGCCCAGACATTTTGGGCTATGTTATGGGGCCTACATGACTTCAGTAATGTTGTTGTGATTGGTAGAAATGACACTAGTCACTTTTAAAGACACTATTTAAAACATAGTCAAAATTTATAATGTCTTTAAAATGACATAATACGTAAACATGACCCTTAGCTTGACATCAGTTGCAACTATGATCTTTAACTTTCGATGTGCACAAGTAGACACTTAAACTTGTATAAAATTGAGCAAATGAACACATTCAACCTACATGGCACCCTACATGACAATTTTGTGTCCTACATGACATGCTACGTGTATTATGCCATGTAGGACACTTGTATCTATATGTTTAATTCATACAAGTTTAAGTGCCTACTTGTGCACATTCAAAGTTGAAGGGTATAGTTGTTCGTTGAATTCAAGTTAAGGATCGTGTTTATGTATTATGCCCTTTAAAATTCATATCATTTTGTTGTTGTGATAAGTAGAAGGAAAAGTGTATTATTTTATACAGCTTTAATTTCATATAATTATGAATCGCGACTACTGTTTAATGAAATTTGCTATGATAAATCTCAGGTATTTGTATAAACCCTATTTGTATAAATTTCTATATATGTATATGTATTAATAAATTTGTTATTATACTACACATAGTTTGTACGTATTTGTGTGTATACTAACTTCCAATTCTGGTATATGGTTGTATATTTTCTTGGTATATTTTCACCCACAATACTTTATACAGATTAATTGAATGATTTCAACACTTATATACAGTTACTCATTTATCTATATTACAGTTTGTATACAATACAAATAATTGTATATAATATATTACTTGTATAAACCTAATTTGTGTAATTTATTAAAAAAAAAACAGTTAAATATACAAAAAAAAAAAAAAGTTTAGTATAGAAAATTGAATTATATCTATGGAGCGTAATTAAACAAATTGTAGCTAACGAGGTTTTCTGGGCCTAGCCTTTTTCTGTGTTAAGTCTTGGCTGATTTGCAGGAATGTTTTGCTTTGTATGGCCTTTTTAAGCTACTCTTTAAATTCTAACCCATCAAACAATTAGCTTTTAAAAATGTTAACAGTGACCTTAAAAAGGCTATTTTTGGAAGTGTCTTAATTTGCATAAATAACCATTTTCTGACTTTTGGATTTAGAAGTTGGTCACTATTTCAAAGTTGGACCAGTAATCTGAATTTCAAAAGTAGCCAAACTTGTCAAAAGTAATTTTCAACAAAATCACCTATCTTTAATAGAACACCATGTTTTTTCTTCAACAAGCAGATTATGGTACAACTTAATGCAAAAAAAGTTTTAAAAAAAATTTACAATATACAAGGGAACAATTCCTCTCCAAAGCTCATCTCAAATTTATCACAAACATTTTTCGGAGAGCGTGCTAGGAAAATTCTCGAACTCTTCAAAAACATTGTTGCACCTGTATCTAATCGTCTAGAAATGCACTTACTTTTGGAGGGTCCAACTCCTCCAACACGCATCTGATGACATTTTTAAAGAGTCTGAGCAGAGTATATCATAGTAGGAAACAACAGTACCAAATAGACTTTCATCTAGCTTTTGTTTGAAAAACTCTATTGTACCAAATTGAATGAAGTGTCATATGAAACAAGTCATATTTTACCGGCTTCGCGTGCCAAAGGAAATGGCGCTGAACCTTCCTGATAGCTAGTTGCATATCGAGATACTTCTTTTCCGGTATGGAGAGAAGTATGCTTTTCAAGTTCGGAATGTCCTTCTCAGCTAGGATTAAAGAGAACGTATCCCAATTCAAGACTCCGAAAAAGGGAGGCACGAAATTATCTGATATGATCACTGGCACACATTCGTAAAATATCGCCTCTACTACTCTCGGGCTATTGACTTCATAACCCTTTGGACAGATGCAGAACTTACTGCTCTTCATATGCTGGATATAGTTCATTTTGCTTGCAACACCACTTGGCATCGGACCAAATATCTCCATATCGGGATCTTTGTCTTTCCAATGCTCGAGCAAGATTGGACGCAAGTATCCGTGCATATTCCCAGCATAGAACGCAAGAACTTTTCTTTGAGATGGTGGTTTTCCTCCGAGATCTCTTAGAGGATTTCTGGCAGAACGAACATATGTTTCCGGAAGAGACACGTCTCTTCCTATTTTGAAGCCTAAGGTTACATCAGCATTGCACAGGGCCTTGATACAATGTTCCATGTGATGCCTCGTTTCATACGGAGCCTATGATAAAATGAGACTATAAGAACAAATGTCGAACGCATGGTAAAATGTCAGGTAATAAACTTGAGATACATATCACACCGTCATAACTGATTTTTATACTCCTCCGTTTCAATTTGTTTGCCTGATTTTAATTTGGCTCGGAGTTTAAGAAAGTCAAGAAACTTTTAAATCTTATGGTCTTAAACTAAAGATATGTAAACCTTGAATCCTATGTTCTTTAACATGCCATATGAAAAGTTATAACTAAAGAGTTGCGAAAAAGGGGAGAGACATTCTTTTTGAAATAGACTAAAAAGGACAAACAAATTGAAACGGAAGTAGTATACTGCTTTTCAATAATCTTTCAATAAGAACTAACTCAGAAGTTCTCTCTAATTGCAGACAATTACCAACAATAACTCAGCAAGATTTACATTAAACGCTAGAAACTCATTTATTGAATTATAAAAGCATAGTGGATAACGCGAAATGCATGAGAAGCTAAGAAAAGAAGATGAAACAGTAAACATTACCCAGTCATGGCATGCAACGAGAAAATGATCAGCCCCGCCAGTTCTGTTCCAGAAACGGTATTTTGCTGCAATCTTCTCTGAGTAGTCCTTCAAATATTGGCGTAGGTTTGTTCGATTATGAGAATTACGAACGTATAGAGAATGCTCCAGCATTCTCGAACTAAAGGGTAGGTAGAACAAATGAGCTTTCCGGGGATCCTTCACCACAAACTTATTATTTCCCTCCATTAGTTTCATGAACCATCCCTCGGATGCATACAATCCTTTCATTATTGGTTGATGAAAAATGGGCTTCTCCCCTTCCTTGTAGACATAAACTCTGAGAATCCGCTCCATGAGTTCATAGCTCCTGCAAATTCAAGGAGGCATAACACATTTGTAGATAAAGGGACTCAGCAAGAGCGCTATAGCAAAAATAATGAAGAAAATATCAGCTGGTATTATGCATCAAAATGTTACTAAAGCTACAAACCTTTTGAACATGGACATATTTCGAAAGGCAGGAGCATAAAGTTCTCGATCATTCCTCAGAAGTGGAGCATTCTCAATCTGTAACCTAGCAGCCAGAATTTCCTTGTCACGTTCCGAGGACCACCTAGGTCTCTGCAATCCAATTTAAACAAAATAGAGGACAGTTAATTCCATCAACACTCTAACAGTACACAGAAGCAAAAACATTGAGCAGGAGAATAAGAAACATACCATAGCACGTGAACGAGCACGATGCCTAACTAGTAACCTTTCCATATGAGAGATTGTAGTTACTGATTTTGGCGGCAACATGCACCTCATCTTCTTTTTGACTGTACTTTGCATCAACGAATGATTTCCATTATTTGGGAGAAGTTGAGTCAAATCTCCTGTTGAAGATTTGTTACTAGTAGTACGAATGAAGTTTATTTCACCTATAGTAACCAATGGCAAGTTATCTAGATGGTTTGAAGCAACCACAGACGACGAGTTAGTCACACTTGCAGCTTTAGTATCATTAAGCACATTATTTCTATTTGCATCTAACTCAGAGTCAGCTGAAAGTTCACCAGTTGTTTTTACTACTTGTTCTATAGAAAGGTCCAGTCTAGATTCGTTGTTCTTCTGCATTGAAGTTTCCTCGTCCATGTCCACCATTTCATCAAATAGATTATCATTCTCAATAGTTGCATCTTCAACAAAATCAGAGTCATTTTCCATGGTTTTGACAACTGAATGATTGCTATGTGGTTTTACCTCATCCTTCTCATTTACGCTCTCATCGATTTCACCATCTTCACTCACATCACTGTAATCCACAGTTTTCAAGTGATGAGCCAACATCTGTACATCATCAAAGCTTGAAAGCGTTCCTGAAAAGCTTTCACCAACCTTAGCTGATTCAACAACAGATAATTCTTTACTCGACAGACTTACCTTTTCGGCTAGCTGAGTATTGCTCTCAGATAACAGAGAATGAAGAGCATTTCCATACGGAAGCATCAAGGTCTGACAAAATAAATGAGTCACAGCCACCAAAACCACTACCAAAATCCATTTCCTTTTATTAATTTGACACACAGATTGAAACTCCGAGCTGTACTTCATTCTTAAAGTTCAGCTCAAAATCAATAGCTCGTCATAGCAATAAGAATATGCTTCATCATTTCCTGCATAAAAATCTACAATTCGTAAAATCTCGTACATTTTTACTATTCATCAACACACAGAGGAGAGGTAATCATCAGAGTCTTAAGCATAAGCAATGCTTTGGTCGCGCCTACTGCCTTCCACTTAAACTATAAATATTCTTGAAAAAGATTTAAGGTTCAAAAACTAGCCCATGTATCTATACATAAAGATAAAGAGTTTGAAAAATCATGTATTTTACACTATATTCTCAATGTACTGAAATTGAACTATCTATTACAGAAGAGCTTGACTACAACAACAACATATCCAATGTAGTCCTACAAAGTGGAGTTTGGAGAGGGTAGAGTGTACACAGACCTTGCCCCTACCATAGAGGTAGAGAGGTTGTTTCCGATAGACCCTCAGCTCAAGGAAAAACAGTCGAGGAAATGAATAAACGGGAGTGAAAGCATAACAAAACATTCTGAACAGTACCTACAACAAAAGAATATGATAATGGAAGTACAAGAAACAAGAAATAGTAATAAAAAACGAAGGACAAGACACTACCGTAGTAGTACTACGACTACTAGTATAGAATGATAGCAAGACAACACACTACTATCTAATCAGTAATAATCTTCTAACCTAATTCATGTCCTCCACAACCCTCTAATCTAAGGTTATGTCTTCGATGAGCTAAAACTGCATCATGTTTTGTCTAATCATCTCTTTCCAATACTACTTTGGCCTACCTCTACCTCTCCTAAACCACCCATAGCCAAATTCTGATACTTCCGCATTGAAGCATCCGTACATCTTCACATGTACAAACCATCTAAGTCTCGCTTCCTGCATGTTGTCCTCCACAGAAACCACTCCCACCTTGTCCCGAACATCCTCATTTCTAATCCTATTTCTCCTAGTATGGGATACATTCATCGCAACATCCTCATTTCCGCAACTTTCATCTTCTGAATGTGAGAATTCTTGATTGGACAACACCCAATGCAACATAGTTGGTCTAACCACCAACGAAATAGCTTGACTTAGCTGTCAAGAACAATCTTTAGCTGCGAATTCAAGCTCCAGGTACTAAAACAACAACAGGGTATCTCTTAAATATGAACATAAAAGTTGCTAAAAGCAAGAAAGAAGCTGAATCTTTTTATCAACTCAAGCTATATCTATAGCTTCACATTCAAGCTCTATGAGCCAAAACAACAATTGGATTATCTCTTAAACTTGAACATAAATGTTACTAAAAGCAAGAAAAGAACTAAACTTTGATCATCTCAAGCACAATCTTTAGCTTCAAATTCAAGCTCCAAGAACCAAAACAACAACTAAGTATCTCTATAAAATGAACATAAAAGTTACTAAAAGCAAGATAGAAACTGAACTCTATCAACTCAAGCACAAAATTTATCAAGATCCAAGAACCAAAACAACAACATGGTATTTCTAAAATGGGCATAAAAGGTACTAAAAGCAAGAAAAGAACACAACTTTTTAATCAACCCAACCACAATCTTTATCTTCAAGAACCAGCTCTATGAGCCAAAAACAACAATTGGGTATCTCTAAAATGAGCCTAAAAAGCAACCAAAAACAAGAACGAACTCAACTTTGATCACCTCAAACACAATCTTTACCTTCAAATTCAAGTTCCATGAGCCAAATCAACAATTGGGTATCTCTAAAATGAACATAAAACTAACTAAAAGCTAAAAAAGAACTCAATTTTGATAAACTCATGCATTCTTGAAATGAAGCATTACCCAGCAAAAAAAATCAAAACTTGAAGCTCAGCTCAGCAGCAGCTGTCGGTAGTGGCCACAAACACTCAAGAAAAAAAAATATTGAGAAGTTTAATTTATTAGAGTAGCAAAATCCATTAATTTTTCTGGAATTTTTATCAAACCAAAGCTACTGTTTTTTAGTATATCAAAAAATGGAACAAGAGTGTCCTTTTTTCTTTTATATAAGAAAAATAGTCAATCTTTGTCTTGTAGCCATTATTGTCTATGGGGTATTCTTTCATTTTTAATTAGAATTAGTGGATATAGCTGCCCTTAGAAGAGGAGCAGGAGGTTCGAAAGAAAAATAAAAAGAAGAGGAGCGAGGGCTCTTAGCATTGAGTCATCTATTTTTATTTATTATTGAGAGAGTTTAAAATATATGTATTTATAAAAATATAAAAAATTTATCTTATATATATCGTGTATTTTTTATCGAAGGTGTTCGGGTGAACATCCTGGACCCAATGTGGGTCCGCCCCTGAAGACGAGTAGTATGTAAAACCTAACCATTTTTTGCACATATTTTGGATATTTAGTAGCTATTTTTCACGAATTAGACGGTTTACTAAGTTTTTTAGTGTGTATTAGCTCATGAATATTTTGGTGATATGTTTTCAAATTATCTTTTATAAAATTTTTATGGAATTCTCCGAAGGAAGTTGAGGGAGCAGCACATGAAACCTTGGCATTTTTTGCACATATTTTGGATATATATGAGTCATTTTATAGGAAGTACATTTTTTTAGTTTTTCGTATGTGTTAACCTATGAATATTTTGATGATATAACTTTCAAACGATATTTTTGCAAAACCTTTACGGAATCCTTCGTAGAGAGTTGGGCAGCTATATATCAAGCCTCACCATTTTTACATATTTTAGACATTTAGAGTGTGTTTGGTATGGAGGAAAATATTTTCTGAAAAATGTTTTCCAATTTTTTCATGTTTGGTTGGGACAAAAGGTTTGGAAAATGTTTTCCAAATCAACTCATTTTCCTCAAAATTAAGGAAAATGACTTCCCTTCAAAAATTAAGGAAAACATTTTTCAAAACTCTCCTTCAATTTCAAATTACATTTTTTTTTTGAAAAAATATCAATTTTAAAAAAAAATAATTTCAATTTCAAAATTTTATTTTTTCACCCGATTCCTGACCCCCCCACCCACCCCACCGGCCAGCCCCCCCAACCCTACCCCCTCCCCAAAAAAATAATTTTGCTTTTTAAAAATATTTTCTACTTCAAAATTTTATTTTAAAACTCCTACACCCCACCCCCTGCCAGCCCCCTAGCCCCCCTACCAGCAGCACCCCACCCCCCACCCCGACCCCCAACCCTCAAAAAATTAATTTTGTTTTTTTAAAATATAATCAACTTTAAATTTTTATTTTTTCACTCATACTCCCCTCTCCCCTGCCCCCCCCCCCCCCACAAAAAAAAATTATTTTTAAAAAATATCAATTTCATAAATTATTTTCTACTCTAATAAAAATAAAAGATGTCTCTAAAAAACATTTTTCATTCATAAATTAAACACTAAAAATCATTTTCGGAAAATATTTTCTACTCACCAATCAAACATGAGAAAATAAGTTCAAAATCTACTTGTTTTCCAGGAAAACATTTTCTAGGAAAACATTTTCCATGGAAAATATTTTCCTTCATACCAAACACACCCTTAAAAACCATTTTATAGAAATTAGACAATTTTCTTAGCAAAACATCTGTCCACTTTTAAGCTTAAAGTCTTAAAACTAAATCAAATTTTCTTATTAAAATTAAAAATTTTAAAGTATTAAAAATTATAAAAAATAATAATTTAAGTAGTATGTCACGTGAAGATAGGTCAAATAATATGAAATAGAGGGACTGAAGTGATTATAGCTAGAATAAATATTGAATTTTGGTGATTTAATCCAAACTTAAAATTTAACCCTTTTTTCTTTAGGGTTTGTGGCCGCCCCATTAACAGCTGCTGGTGAGTTTCTCTTCTAAACTCTTGATTTTTTGCTTAGGTAATTCTTTATTCTATGATTTTTCTTGCAGAAAATGGTCAATTTTTCCCTCAAGAATGGATGATTTTATTAAATTTAACCCAATTATTTGTTTAGCTTATAAAACTTGAAATTTTTGAAGGTAAAGATTGTGATTGAAGTGCTTAAAGCATTGTTGAAGTCTGGATGCTGGATAAAAGTTAGGGTGTCGAGTTGAGGAGAAATCCGAAGCAAACTATCAAGAATGTACACAAGTGAGTAATTCCTCGAAGTTCCAATTTTATGTATAAGGTATTATTATTACCATAGTGTAGAGGAACCAAGATTTTTTCGAATGTTTTTATGGTATAACTATCACATGTATGTAGCATGTTAAAACTTAATAATTTTTTACTGCTTGAAGCTTTCAAGAAATTTCACGAGCATACAGTAGCAATGATTAACAAATCTTTCTCTAGTGAGCGGTTTAAGTACAACTTTTAGCAAAGCTTAAGTTTTCATAAGTTTTGAGTGTTGACAATTCATCACCATACTTATATATGAAGCTTGTTAAATTAGGTGTATCCAATTCAATATCAATCAAATCTAAGCACCACAATAGTGTAAGATACTCGAGCGGAACTTGACATCTTGATTGTATGCAATTTAAAGCAACTACATAAGTACAAATATTCAAGGTTTGGTTGACGGAAAAGAAGGTCTTCTAGCTATACGTGAGTAACACTCACATCGACGAGGTGCAAAGTTTTTAGGGTTTTGCCACAAGTTATATTATTTACTTGTTGATTCCAGTGACAACTTTCAGTGTAAGGATGTTCAAGATTCGGTGCTACAATATCAATCATCGGGATTCAAGAAGACAAAGTAGCCAAACTATCTTCAGTTGCAATTAAGGTTATGCAATTTGCAAATTGGCTAGTCCATGACAACAAGATACCCTTAAATCATTTATACCAATGCAGTTTGCACATAAAGCTTGAACAAATTGCTCATCCAAATACATCAGAGAGACTTAACTTTCGCAAATATGAAAACTTTATGCCAAGATCAGGGGCAATCCATGCTTAAATCCGCATATTAGTCCTTGAGCAGTAAAGATTTCTTCAAGCAAGATGTTGAAATCGTCAAACATGTCCATATACTTTAAAAATCAACTCCTTGATGTTACTCACGACAAGGGTCTCAATCCAATTATGAACATTAGAGATGATGAAATGACAGGATGGAAACTTAGCCAAAACTTTTTTATAGAAACTTTTGCTTTTTGTCGATGGGCTAGGATTTGATAGACAATATTCACAAGTTCTAGCTTTTCTTTTTCTGAAAGTTCCAACAGTTATCCACTTCATGATAGATGTTTTATCGCCAAAATTAAGTAGGAGAGGGAATTCCAAGTAGTATACCATATCTTGGACAAAGTACTCATTTGTGCAGCATATTTCGCGAGAAGTAAACATAGAAAATGCTGCCAATTTTGCTCTGGCAATTTGGATATTTGATCATTTACTGTATCAACTCTTTTATCTTCCATCACTCACAAAGATGTTTATGTTTTTTCCCCCAAAAATCAAAAAGGAAAAAATCATGGAAAGATTTGTTTTTGATTATGGTGACAATTTTCATTAACATGTAGAAGAATTGCAGAATGCAAAATTCCTTTCTTAATTTGTTTTGAATATTGGTATATGTTATCCCATACGTGGATCAAAATAGTAATTTCGAGAGATAGAACATTGATAATGAGGATATTCTATGAAAAAAAACATGTTTTTTTTAATTTTGCATCTGGGGAAAATAGAAGAGTTTAGGATATAGGATTTCTTGGTCTTTTAATAGCATAAGTAAAGATAAAAAGAGAGATTCACTCGTTCTGTTCACGACATGACATCAATTTTGAATTGAAATAAATCTGAAAGCCTTAGAATTTTCTTGTCCAACTGAAGGTATGGATGAGAAAGAAAAAAAACTTTTCTTCGTGGACTGAATCATCTTAGTATCTAAAGAAAGTGAAATCAATCGAGACCTCGTTAGTTACAATGAGCGAGAGCGGATTGACAATTTGAAGAAAAACATAAAATAGAAGTCCTGAGAACAAGTAAGGAGGATTGGTTTCTCCACCTTAAAGTATCAAGTCATTGTATGAACTTACAATATTGTATATGGCTTTTAAAATGTTTGGTTCTCCTCAGTTGATGTGCTTGTTACATTTCCCAGCTATTTTTAATCTCACAAATTGTGAAATATCTCAAGTACTTAGACAACTAAGGCTGCCAAGTGGGTTGTCCAACCCTTTAAGGGATCGAATCCTACCAACCCATTTAGGCTCATGGGAGGTCAACTTTAGGGTTGAGGCCGGATAATTCTTTTAGAGAAGCACAACAAAATTTGACGAGTTTTTAACTATGATTAAGTGATAACTATGTGAATGAAAACACACAATCTCGCATTCATTGTTTGATATAAATATAGGGGTTGTGGACTTTACCCTTCAAGAGTCCCACATTAGATAGGGAAATAGAAACTTATTAACTCTTTAAATACTTGTCCATCCTTCTTTCCATTAGAAAATACTTGTTATATATGATATGAATTTGACTTGTTATAATATCAGGTTTACGATGAAAGTTTACCAATTATTTACTTTGGATAGTAAGAAAAAATCGATTTACACTGATAATGTGTGAAACTTATAACTCGTATGATATTAAATGAATTTTCTTATTAGTTAATTAGGCTAAAAAATTGTGCAATTTTGTTGTACTTCTCCAAAAGAATTACCTGTCCCCATCACTTAAGTTGACCTCCTATGGCCCAAATAGGATGATACAATCCTATTCTTTGATGGGCCGGACTGGCCCTTTGAGGTATTTCACAATTTGCGAGATTAAAAATAACGGCTTGGAGAATGTAACAAACACATCAACATCAATTGAGGAGATTGTACTTCTAAGTTCATTCAATGTTTTTGTACTTTAAGGCGGAGAAATCAATCATCTTTGCTTGTTTGTCTTCTAATCCCAATTCCGATCTAGCTCATCGTTACTAACAAGGTGTTTCCTTTCTTTCATCCATATATACCTTTAGTTGCCCATCGTTCTCTGTTCTCTGGAGTGGACAATTCCAGTTCGAAATTGATGCCATGTCGGGAACATAAGAATCAAATCTTTTTCTCTTTACTTATGCCATTTCGGAAGAGTCTAGTTGATAGATCTACTAAAAGTACCATTTGAAGAATTCAAAGGTTAGATTTCAACACTGCTATGTTTCTTGAAATGTTCCGTCCCAGATCCCCTTTTGATTTCCTCGGATGCCGAATTGAAGAACCATGTTTTTTTCCCCTTAGAAATGCATACTCATCAACTCTCTATCTTTCGAAATTAGTATTTTAATTCATGTATGTAATATTAACAAGATTTTAACAAATTAAGGAACATCTTTTGCTTAATTTGTGCAATTCTATTGCAAGGTGATGAAAATGTTCCTTTTTGATAACTTTTCTTTCCATAATTTTTTTCCTTAGTGCTTGTTTTTTTGGGGGAAAAACATAAAACATCTTCGAATGGAAGAGAAAGGAGTTGATGCAACAGAGGATCGAATATCCAAATTACCAGAGTCAATTTTGCAGCACTTGTTGTCTTTACTCCTTGCTAAAGATGCTGCAAAAATGAGTACTTTGTCCAAGACATGGTATATTGTTTGGAGTTCCCACTCCTACTTGAATTTTGGTGATGAATTTTTCTTTTGTGAACGGGATGGTTGTAGGATACTTTCAGAAAAAATACCAGAGTTTGTGAATATTGTCGATCAAACTCTAGCCAAGCGGCATGAACAAAAGGTTTCTGTGCAAAAGTTTTGGCTAAATTTACCATCCTCTAGCCAAGCGGCATGAACAAAAGGTTTCTGTGCAAAAGTTTTGGCTAAATTTACCATCCTTTCATCATATCAACTTATCTCAAGTTCATAATTGGATTAAGACCCTCGTCGCGAGTAACATTAAGGAATTGATTTTAAATGTTGATGGAATTGTTAGCAATTTCAATAGCTTGCCTGAAGAATTCTTTGCTGCCAAGAAACTAAATGTTCTTGATATACATGGATTTAAGCTTGAATTGCCCCTTGAGCAGGGCATAAAGTTTCCATATTTGCAAAAGATAAGTCTCTCTTATACACATTTGGACGAACATTTAGTTCAAGCTTTATGTGCAAGTTGCAGTGCTTTAGAGGATTTAAGGTTAGCTAGTTGTCACGGAATAGGCAGTTTACAAATCGCTGGGAATTTACAAAAACTAAAGACGGTTTTGCTACATTGTCTTGCTGAATTAACGATGGTTGATATTGTAGCACCAAATCTTGAAAATCTTTACATTGAAAGTTGTCGTTGGATGCTGCAAGTAGTTAAAATAACTTGTGGAAAAACCTTGAAGTATTTGTGTCTCGTCAATTTGAATGTCAATGATGGATGGCTAAAAGAGCTTCTTTGTAATCAACCCAACCTTGAAGAAATTCACTTCAGGGGTTGCTTAAAATTGCAGAAATTCAAGATCTCAAGTGACCGACTCAAGTATCTTTCACTATCACGGTGCTTAGACTTGATTGATATTGAATTGGATACTCCTAATTTAACAAGCTTCACATACGAGTGTAGTGGTAAATTGCCAGCATTCAAGCTTATGAAAGCTTCAGTTCTGCTAGAAGTTGTACTCGAATTCTGCGTAGGTGGAGATAAATTTGATAGTCATTGGTACTGTATGCTCATGAAATTTCTTGGAAACTTCAAGCAATCAAAGTCTATTAAGTTACAATGTTTGTTCCTGCATGGGATAGTTATACCAAAAGACATGAGAAAAAACTCAGATCCTCCGCTCTTTGGTACTACTGCTACCTTGCATATAGAATACGGATTTTTGGTGAATTGCTCACTTGGGGACATTGTTGATAGTTTTCTTTGGATTTCTCCTCAACTCAACACCCTAACTTTTGTCCGGGATTCAGACTTAAACTGTACCTTGAAGTTTATATATGAAGATGCATCAGCTGAAGATGAGAAAACTTTTCGGAGTCATAAGTTAAAGGAAGTCGAAATGGAAAACTTTACATATATGGAGCAACAGGAGTTGAGAAATTATCTTTTCCCAAATGAAGATTACATCACTGAAGAAGCGTCCATTGTCTAATAGATCGGACAGAGGTCTTCCAAAGCTTTGTCTAATAGAGTGTGCTTGTGATTACTGTAGAAGAAAAGAGTTGCATTTACTCGTGAACGATGATGATGAAGAGGCAATAGAAGATATCGATAAGTTGATGGTTACGTTGCTATTTGGTGCACTCAAGGAAGTCGAGCTAATGCTTGAAGGTTCTGTTGAAGTTTCAATTCCTCCCGCCCCGTTTTCCTTTTCCTGTTCTGTTTAGATTGACTATGTGATTTCCCTTACTTTTTGTATGCTATGTTTCTCGGATTGTTGCCTCATCCATGTCGGATCCTCCAAAAAATGCAACATAGCTTGTATCTTGTCTGCATTATGTTTCTTGAAATGTATAATTCCGATTTCAAGTCTCTATCTTTCGAAATTACTATTCTGATTCATTTCAGGTATGTGATATTTACCTATATTCATAACAAATAAGAACTTTGCTTTGTGCAATTCTTCAGCAAGTTAATGTATTTGTTGCAGCAGAGTGTAAAAGGCGCAGATTATTCGCGAAAAATGAAAATAATCTAGTAGTGAACACACAATTTGTGAAGAATAATGCTTTACTCATCACCTTTTGTGTGTATATATATTATGAGGGTAAATACTTTTTCTACAACAGTGGCATCAGGATCAACTTATGGTCAACTCGATTATTCCACTTAAATTTCTGCTACCTAAATTATGTCAATTCACTTCTCGATCACATGATATTGATAGAAAAAAAGAGGAGAAGCATTTGAGCAACTCGATAGGAATCAGAAGAGAAAGATAAGAAGTATTCAAAGTGCATACATTTAGTTGTAAAAAAAATGCAACAAACAAAATAAAAATTCTACATTAGTTTTCATTTCCTATGAGAATCCATTAAACTTTAAGATCTCCATTCTTCAATTCAATTCCATTTTCCTCTGATGAGCAATACCTTTTCCAAAACCAATGTTTTTCCCATAGCAAATAAATCTCTTCAATTGGAACTTGCTTTGTCTCAGGCAACAAGAAGTATATGAAGCAAGTCATGATTATAATAAATCCAGCAAATAACAAGAATACGCCGTATCTAAGGTGACACAATGAAACCAAGAAACATTGCGCGATTAGGGTTGTGAATATCATGTTAACACAAACAACCATACTTTGTCCTGCTGATCTTGTTTCTAGAGGAAAAATTTCACTTGGAACTAGCCAACCTAAAGGACCCCATGATCTTCCATAAGCAAGAACAAATATGCAAATTATAATCACTAGGAATATCCCAATTCCTTTTGGGAGTATTACACCTTGTCCAAACTCCAATGCTAGAGTGATAGCAACGGCTACCTGTATTCGATAGAATATGGGAGATCAACTTCAGGATGAGAAAAGAATTACGAGGAAAGAACCATTAGTATCAACATGAACATGTATAGAAGTTATATACACTCATAAAATTACTATTTTCACTTTTTTATGAACGTTGATGTATAGAAGTTGTCAGTGTATAGAAGTTAAAACGAGAAATTACCATGACACATATCATCTCAACACCAGCTTCCAAGAAAAAAGCTCTTCTACCAAACTTGTCAACAAATGTCATAGAGATTAATGCAGCCACGACAAGCGCTCCACCGGTGATAGCAGATGAATATAGAGCAGCACCAGAGCCAAATCCTAAACTCTGGAAGATAACAGGGGAATAAAACAGAATAGAGTTCATTCCACTGAGTTGTTGAAATGCTGGAATAGCTAACGCTCCGATCACCAACTGTGGTCTATTTTTTCTTGAAAGTAAGTTTCGAAATGGATGTTTTATAGCTCTTGCTGCGTTGCTTGCATCAACTAGATCAGCAAATTCTGCATCAACTCTTGTTGTGCCTCTAACTTTTTCCAAAACTTGTCTTGCTTGCTCTAATTTGCCTGTCGAAAATATTTCAAGCGAAAACACTAAGTAAGTGACAGAGCGGGATTTTCACTAAGGGGATTCAGAATATAAAGAAGTAAGACATACGAAGAAGTTAAGAGGATTCAATATATACTATATATATATAAAAAGAATCGACCTTAGGACTTTGTTTCAGTGTAATTTTCCGCTGAAGGGGGTTTGGCGCCCTCCTTGTAAGGAGGCTTCTAGACGAACATACTTACCCTTACCCGTTTATTAAGTAAGGGGATTCAGAATGTAAAAAAGTAAACATATCAACAAGTCACGAGACTTAACATCTACTATACATACATATATAATAACTTTGCCCCAGTATATACATACAGAGTTTAAGTAAGAAATGCAGACTCTTGAAATTTGTTGTGTAAAACAAATCTTACCTTGTTCTACGAGGCTATTAGGCGTTTCGGGGAGGAAAAGACCACTAATAAACATGAATAGAGCAGGAATTGTTGCTATTCCAAGAGATAATCTCCATCCCCATGGATGAATTTTAGCAGTTCCATAGTTAACAAAATTGGCTATTAATACTCCCAAACAAGTTGAGAGTTGAAACAATTGGTTAACTGCTCCTCTCACTTTTGCTGGTGCCATTTCTGATAGATATAATGGAACTGCCTGTAAATATTTGGTAAACAAACAAATAACATGAATACGAGTTATGTCACATAGATCGTGACAAGATCAACTCACTATGACAATGACTATGAATTTTGAAACTCGTTAACGAAAATATGAGTAAGTTGTAACTTACCTGATTACTAAAGCCGATGCCAAAGCCAAGAAGACATCTACCAATGATGAGCATAGCGATGTTTTTAGCAGCAGCGTTAAGAACAGCTCCCACAAAGAAACTAACAGCACCACATAAAATACTTGCTTTTCTACCTTTTTTTCTAGTAATATGTGAGGCACCAAATGCTGAAATTAGTGCAGCAAAATATAAAGATGATGTGAATAATGTAAGTATTTGATTGTCATATTTGCAATAATCTGTTTCTTTTAGATGTTCTTGTTTCCTTTTGTACACTTCTGGGAAAAATATTTTTAAGAAATCATCCATTGAAGTCACACCACCTGAAAAATAATAATAACAATAACCGCATGCCACGTGAAAAACTGAAATTAAAATATTACTAAAAGTGAAAAGAGATCATTCTGTTTTAAACAGACTAAACATGAAAGTATGTCATTCTTTTTGAAATAGCAAGAGTAGCCATGTGATTGGTATGATGTGTCGAAAAAGATTTTTCGATTAGAAAGATTGGGCCACGCAAAGACAAAACGAACAAACAAACAAACAAAAAGTCAAATTCAATATGAAAAGATAGAAGCTGACAATTGTAAAGTCAAGATGAGTGTGAACATATCCAAAGTCATCACGCCAGTGAGGTATGAGAAGGATAATATATACTCAGATCTTATGCCAAAATTGGAGGTAAGGAGGTTGTTTTGAATAGACGCTTAAGTTCGGATTACAAAGCAATTTGTAAAACGAAGAAGCCAAGACAAAATACTGAAATAATCATGAAAAAAGTACATATAGTTCGGATTACAAAGCAATTTTTAAAACGAAGAAGCCAAGACAAAATACTGAAATAATCATGAGAAGAGTACATACTAAAGCATGATCACTAACCAGAACAAAATAATATGATAATTAAAGTGTAAGAAACATTAAATAAACGACTACTAGTGTAAAAAATAAAAGCGAGATAATTCTTAACAACCTAACTAACCTACATAGCCTTCTATTTAAGATCACGTCCACGATAAGCTGAAATTGTTGTCATGTTATGTCTGATCACTAAGTTGAATGATGAAAAATATTTTCCAAAAGAAAGAACAATTTTTTTCCAATTCAACACTAAATGAAATTTAGAAACTATTTCAAATGGACTAAAAGAGAAAAATATAAAAGTAAAGAAAATCATTTTCCCCTTTTAGTAATTTAATGTTTGATTTGCCACAAGATTGAACTTACTTTTATTGAATTTTTTTAATCTTCCTTCTAATCAAATACAAGATAATTATCTAAAATATATATTCCCTTTTACTAATCATACTCATACAACAAATTGATTTGTTTTTTTTTCCTTAGTAATTGAACTCATACAGCTTAGATCTTAGATCCGTCTCTGACACACTGTTCATGTACATATATATTATATACTAGATCTCTTTGACATCTTCCTTATTTATTTATTATTTTACATTTCGAACCATTTTAATGAAAATTCTGACTCTGACATAAACTCCGAACAAAAAAAATTGTACTTACCAGAGATGCCAAGATCATAACCAAATAGAGAACCTCCAATGGCAGCAACAATACATGAACAAACAAAATAACTAGTAATTTTATACTCATAAAGATGAGCTCTTGCTCCTCTACTTTTATCATCAAATCCACCACCAGCCATTTTTTTTTTCTTAATTACAAATTTTAAGAACTAATTAGAATTTTTAATTGAAAAAAAAGGTATGTTGAAAGAGAGATATATTAAGAAGAAAAGTTTGTTATTTATGCATGTTTTAAGGTGATTTAAAACAGACAAAGGATAATATTATTCATCCTATAAAAGAAATGAAAAAAAAATAAAAATTGTCTTTTAAAGAGATTTATTTAGACAATTTTAAGTGAGTAAACAAGTCTTCATATTTTTTTTCCCATTAAATGTGGATATGGTAGATTTAGCAAATTAAAATAAATAAAAAGGAGATAAATTCTATGTTTAGTAAAAAGAAATAAATATATTTGACTAAGCACATGATTTAATTACAATTAATCGAAATATGCACTTTTGATTTCTTAAGCAAACATGTGTCATGTTAAATTAACTATTGTTACATCATATGTCATATTTGATCGTAATATAGTTTTAAATGTAATTTATTTTCTATGGACTATGAAAATATATTTTAATTAATTGAAAGATTAAATATATTGTGTCATATATTACAAAGATGAAAACTAAAATTTACCTCCTACACAATTGACTACGTAAAATATATTGTATTTAAAAGATCATTATATGTAAATATTGGACAAACATTGATTAGCATTTAGGTAGAATAATAAATAACTTATTCTCGCATGGTAAAATTCACTAGTTGTATAAAAAATATTTACATTGTCGTTATTGTAAAATTAATCCAAGAATATAGTAAGGATTTAATAATAAATAACTTATTCACGCATGGTAAAATTCACTAGTTGTATAAAAAATATTTACATTGTCGTTATTGTAAAATTAATCCAAGGGTATAGTAAAGACGATTTAAGTTATATATATGAACATGGTCCAGACAAAGGATAGAAATCACATACTTTTAAGGCAAAATTACTATTTATCCCTTATAAGTTTATAATTACAAAAATCCCTCAAATCGATACAATAATATAAGCGCTGATACATTAGTCTGATGCGCGAGATACATTAATCGTTAAGTAAGATACATTATGTTTTATACATGATATACTAATATGATGTACATTTTATACATGATGTATTAATCTGATGCGCGAGATATATTAATTTATGCGCTGATACATTAATCTGATGTGCGAAAATGAGGGATTTTGGGAATTTGTAATAATAATAGGGGATAATGGTAATAAGAGAACTTTAAAAGTGAGATTTTTGTAATTTATAATATTAGGGGCTATATTTATTGGTAGGGATAAAATTGCTTAAAATAAAGGGAATTAATGAATTTATGTATTTTCCATAACTATATAAAGAGGGAGGGAAACTCATTAAAAGATAAATTTTGAATATTCAGATAATCTATAGGATAAGAATTTATATCTTAATCTAATTTATTACAGACAGATCATGAGATATTCTTCTTCTTAATAAAAATCACTAATCCTTCATTAACTTATGAGTTGCTAATTAATAGTAAAAATTTATCCATATCGACTGAACTTCACTAAAATTAAGGTAAAAATGTATATCACTTAACCATGGTTAAGTAATAAACTTTGAATAAATAAAGGATAAATATCGATCTTCTATTCACCTATTAGTAATTAATGTTGAGTGTAAATATTCGGATAAGTGTTTCGTCTAATTAAATGAGTATAAATTATAAATATGAGTGGTGATGTATAATTAGAATTCCTCCACTCTTAATCAATGGTTTTAGGTTCGAATTTTCTGATCATGCAAAAAATCTCGCTAGAAGCGTCCCAAGAAATAATCTTGTAGTACTTTTCAGATTTAGTTAAGCCTCAATATAAGTAAAAAGATCGAATAAGAAAAAAAAACTTGAGTGTAAATTTGAAATCTTTGCTATAAATATTATGTTGAATTTGTAAGTCTAATATGAATCAGCATTATATACATACAAATATATAATAAATACTATGTTGAATTTGTAAGTCTAATATGAATTAGCATTAT
This sequence comes from Solanum sitiens, assembly GCA_016801875.1. Classification (NCBI taxonomy): domain Eukaryota; kingdom Viridiplantae; phylum Streptophyta; class Magnoliopsida; order Solanales; family Solanaceae; genus Solanum; species Solanum sitiens. The sequence goes on from JABWTJ010000380.1 coordinate 648,593, forward strand.
ATTCTTATATTCTTTAATCCAAAATGTTTAGTGGTTTTCTAAATTAAACTAACATAATGTTTCAACTATTTTATATATTTTCACACATGTATCAACTACTAGTTGTCCTAGTTTTTTGTTCCAACAACTTTATTTTGGTAGATTTATCACACATTGCATCATGGAAAAATATTACATTTATTGTCATCTTATTGAAGAACAACAAATTAGTTAGATAAATTCGTCACTAATTCATTGCTAAATAGTCATAGCTAATTTGTAGTTAATCAATCGTTATGTATCGAATATGAATATTATTTTATATTATTCAGTGAAAAAATGACAATATAGATACTCATATTATCAATACTCATTAGCCTGTACTGATCAGGATTGTGATAGAGTCTTAAAAATACTCATTTATTCTTAATCAGAGATCTCAAGTTAGAGTCTCGTTGAATACAAAGTCGATTTTGTTATAAAAAACGAATCAAAATAAAATATTTTTTTTTAAAGTAACACATTTTTTATCGATCGCTCTTAATTTTTTATTTTTTTTAACTACTCATATTTATGTTTTATAGTGCACAAGTCAAATTAGTATTCGTAACGTCTATACCAAGCACTAAATGCTGTCACATAATGAGACATATGAATTATTAATTATTCTCTTACCTCCCTTGTTTTCTTTATTAAATTGATAATTTTATTAAATTATTACTATTTAGTAGTAAGTTTTTTTTCTAACTAAATCATATTTTCTAACTATATTTTAAAAAACTAAATTTGATTATATAATTGCTTGTAACTAATACTAAAGAAGAAAAAAATATTTATTTTAATTCGCTAAAATAAATAATATAGGGACTAATAAAAGAAAGGAACATTAAATATTATATTCTCTCAAATTCATCATTATTGTTTCTGTAGTAAAAATAGAGTTTAATTAAGTGAAATTTTGAATTTGAAATAGACATGTTTGGACAACAAATATATTTAAAAATTTAAATTATTTTAGGTTAATATAAGCAAATATTTATTATAAACGTTAATTAATAATAATAATAATAATAATAATTAACATATTATATTAAAGGTAAAATAACTTTGGTAATGCTTTTTTTACGATTAAAACTTGATTAACGATCCAAAAATAGCTATTTGTCAATTTCTCCCATTCATAGTAGCCCAATATCTAAAGGCTGTGACAAAAAATAGGCCCAAATTACCTTTGCTTCATACATAAGCCCAAATTGCATATTTGAAAAAAGAAAAAATGACTTGGATAAATGTCTTTTAATAAATAATTACTGATTTTAGCGAACTTTTTATTTATCTTTCTTTTCATTATGAACAATACGTTTAGTCTGCTGTCTCCTTGTATCCACTAGCACTCAACTCCCGAACAAAGAAATGACATCACTTTAATAAAAAGAAAATGATCAAATACATAAACAGATTTCTAAACTTGTTGTCAGGGGCAGATTTACGTTGATTGAATCCGAACCCCTTCGTCGAAAAATTACACTATTTATATATGATTAAATTTTTTATTTTGCGTGTATATATATACTATTGAACACCCTGAACACACAGCAAAGGCGTAGCTCAGTGGTGTTGGCGGTTCAGTAATTTGCCTTTGCCACCACGAGGTCGTGTGTTCGAGTCCCGGCAGAGGCATTTTACTACTTTATCAGCTTATATTTATTTTAAAAACAATAATGTAATCAGAAAACTATGTTTAGTTCCAAAAAAAATTAAAATGCTTAGGATTTATTAGTTTAATTCCTAATTATAAAGTCAAATATTAAAAGATCTTTTTCTTCTTGATTCGACAGTTTAATCCGACCCATTTATTTCTGGATATTATTTATTTAATTAATTTTTTTTGAACCCCCTTGATGAAAATCCTCCCTCCGCCACTGCTTGTTGCGCTTTTTCTCCTCAGGTACCTCAACTATGCTATGTTCTTATTGAATCATTGAACCGCCCATAATTTGTTTCTTTTAAACACCGTTGGCTGATGTGGAACCAGATTTTGTGAGGGATATTAATAGAGGATACATATGTTGTTCCATAACTCATTAGTCCAATTGATAGTGAAAATGTTCGAGAATAATTGTATTTTACTTCAAATCATTACAACATATTAGAAAACAAATGAGACTAACACACAATTTGTCTTCATTCCTTCAATCAAAATCGAACACAATTGAAGGCACTTACAATAGAAAAGCCGATCAAAATCAACTAACAATGTTTAAAAGGAACAAATTATGGGTGGTTCAATGATTCAATAGGAAAATGACGTAGTTGAGGTACCTGAAAGAAAAAACCCAACAAGTTTAGAAATCTGTTTATGGATTCGGCCATAGAAAATTAAGAGATAATTTAAAAGGCAGTATTAGCACTTGCATTTGCATATATTCCAAAAGAACTGCATTTTGTAAATTATAAGCTTTTCAAACTTAATTGTTTTCTAATTGAACTTGATGTTTTTAATTAATTGTTTGATCCTATAATAAAAAGGATAAATAGCCTAGTATAGCAACTACACTCTTCTTAGACTTTGAGTTAGTTGACATAATAATGTATATAAACAATTAAATTTGAGTAAGTACTAAGTACTAGCTGACTCTTGAATTAATTAATATAATGCAAAAATGACAGTTACATTTGCTATAATATCATGTAGTTGAGTTTTAAAAAACAAATTTATGCATAAGAGGGTGTAATGTTTCCTACTACTTGACTTAGAAAGGTTATGATCAACGCGGATTGTGGTATAGAAGATCTCGACTTTCGAGTTTGACCCCTAGTTATGAATAAAATTTTGTTAGAAGCCATCTCCAAATGGATTTTACAATGCTCGATTAAAATTTAATCGTAGCTTCAATGCTGACTCCGAAAAAAAAAAAAGACTTAGAAAGGTTCTTTATTTTTCATTATTTTTATTATAAGTTGCTCTTTCATACACCTACACTTTGACTTTTTCATTATCATGCAATAAAACCTTGACACCTCTTGATATATTACCTATATGATACTTATCAAATTGATTTTCACTTCCTTTTTTTTTTTCTTAAAAAGTATGCTAGAAAGTGAAGCCAAATCTAGGTAGCATTTGCATTTAATGATAAATTTGTCCTTCAAATAATTTTTTATTTAATTTGTCTTTACAAATATAATTTTTACCTAGTAGGCTATGAGTTTTTTTAAGGCGCACGACATAATTTATAAAATATTATAATATAAAATTATAATCTATGTCCTATTAAAAAATTATTTACGAGAGATAAATAGAACAGAGCTATTTTAATAAAAAAAAAGTGAGATTAGTAAGCTGAAAAATAGAACAAATCTATTTTAATAAAAACCTCCCCCTTGAGGCAAATGAAGTGTTGCTTTGGATCTGGATTCATCTAAATTTAATCTATTCAACTCGATGTATAAATTTTACATGAAAAAAATCTTGCAAGAATCAAAACATATATTAGATCTGAATTCATAATTTAAAAAGTACAACAAATTTGATACTGAAAATCATCAAGTTAAAATTTTATATCTACGCATCTTTGTCTCGACCTCAACCCCCCCCCCCCCCTTAGATGACATATAAAAACAGACAAACCAAAATAATACTCTTTGAGATGACCCCATATTAAAAAAGATGCCAAACAAACTCATGTCATGATACTAAAAGAGCCTTATACACACAAAATAAGAGAGACATAATTCATTCTTATTTTCATATCTTACACTCTTTTTTTTCATAAGGTTACATACGTGATGTCGAATTCAGACAGAAAAAATAACCATATCGCGATTATACTAGTTATAACAATCCTTCAATTTCTACTCCTAAATATTGTTAAAGCCCATGACTACAACACATATCAAGAATTGCCATCAACACAAGATGAAGCAAACTTCAGGCCAAGTATAGCTGTTGTTATTGGCATTCTCTCCATCATGTTTTCCTTAACATTTCTTCTACTTCTCTACGCCAAATTCTGTCGTAGATCGTCTCTACCTCTCCACAACGCGATACAAATTGATCAAGATGGACTAACAACGCTCCCAATGGCACGAGTTTCCTCAGGTATAGATAAAACTATCATAGAATCACTCCCTTTTTTTAGATTCTCTTTGCTTAAAGGCTCGAGACAAGGCTTAGAATGCGCGGTTTGTTTATCAAAATTCGAAGATGTTGAAGTCCTTCGATTGCTACCAAAATGCAAACATGCATTTCACATCAATTGTATTGATCAATGGCTTGAAAAACATTCGAGTTGTCCTCTATGCAGACGTAAAGTCTGCGTTGAGGACAACTCGTTGTTAACATATTCAAATAGTTTTCGATTTTTAAGAGAGGATTCCAACTTGGAACTTTATATACAAAGAGAAGAAAATTGTCAAAATGGATCATCAAGATTCAGCATTGGCAACATAAGTTTCAAGAAACACGAAGATAGTTTTTTCGATCAAACAGAGGAAAAACAGAACATGATTGATGATGATATGTTACATAAGTTCAATCATAAGATTATTGTGTCTGATGTTGTGTTGAAACATCGATGGAGCAACGTTAGTTCTTCGGATTTCATGTTCTTGAATACTCAAATGATCAATGAAATGACTAACAATAGATTCAACTCATCATTAGAATCAACAAATTACAACAAGAATATAGTAAGTTCATCAAATGTGTTGAGACAAAATGAGAAAAGAAGTATGTCTGAGATTTTGATATGTCCAAGATTTGATGATTACAATACTAGGAATTGTAATAGAGACAATTCAATTACTTGTGTTGAAGAAAAAAGGATGAAACTTTGGCTTCCAATTGCAAGAAGAACAGTTCAATGGTTTGAAAATAGGGAAAAAAGGTATACAAGACAATCATTCAATGTATAGTTTCTTTTGTCTTCGTAGATGTTCGATATCTGCTTTGCGACTTGACTAATCTGAATTCATATTGGAAAGTCTTGTTTTCGAGGTAAAGTACAAAGACGACATTTTACTAGGGTCGAGTTCGAAATTTTTAACGAGTAGTTACAGTCTGAGTCTGATTAATATCTAGTGATGGTAAAAGGCTTTTTACTTACTTTCATTTGATGGGATGAGTTTTTTTTTCTCTTGCATTTGTGAAATATTTATAAAATACGTATGTATAGATTTTATCTGAAAAATTATACTGAGTATGTTGTTCTTGTAGTGTTATTTGTTAGCCAAGGAAAGTACATTTAATTATTTTTTATGTTTTACTTGTTTTAATATATTATTATTTAACTTTTTTTTAATCGTGTGATTAGGTCTAACAACTCCTTAAAATACACAATTTATGATATGTCACCTCTTGTCCATTTCAATGACACATATCTTTTTATATTTTTGTAATTTTCTGGTTCTATCACAAGGAATATGTGATTTGTAAAATACCAATTCTTGGATTTGGCAATTTTTTGTGTCTTTATTCGGGGTTTCTTTGATTCTTCAGATTCATATAAAAAGTGATCGAGTCAAAAATTTTAATAAAAATAAATATATCGAAAAATTAATGTGATCTAATATTTAATATATAAAATATAATTTTTCAGAAGGAAATTCAGATGAATCTGGCTTTGCCTAAAAATGCAAGTTGGAGTAATTTTAAGCTATTGAAATATTGTTGTTGTTTGTACTCTTCATTATACTCATATTTTAATTTAAGCCGACTTATCCATATTTTATAGTATTATTTATTATACAATAATGTCATGATGATTGACAATGTTGAACTAAAATCACAAAAAAGAAAATTGTATTAAATTAAGTATATACCGACTCATTATATTTAAAGATTGAACATTACTTTATCTTTACTTTAAATCTAGTGAGTAACTTGTATACTTTTGTTTATTATATTGACTTTTTTAAAAAGTCAATTTGACTGATTATCAAAGTTAAATTAAATTATTTTAATTTTATATTTTAATAGTATTTAATAATTATTATCAAAAATACTATAAATTGTAATCTATTGCATATAATTATAATAAAAAGCATATCATAAAATGTTAATCAGAGTTCTTATAGTTTGACTCTAGAAAATGAAATAAAGAATATTAGTTTAGAGACTTATGTGGATAGTCTACTTGACTAGTCCAAAATGTTAAGCCCATGTTATTATTGTAATTTTCTCGTTAGATTTTCTAGCTCTATCGCTATATTATTTTAACACTTAATGAAAGTGTTATATCGAGTTCCATTTTCACATTTAAGACAAGACTTTTTTATTTTTATTCGATTTGATTTATATGTGGCCTTTATTAATTCATCAACGCATAAAACTTTGATCAAGCTTCTATCTCAAGTATTTGAATCTTTTAAATTATTTAAATGTATATTTGAACTTTTTCAATTGATCTTAACATATTTCAAATTATTGCATTTGGTCGTAAATATAATTATAATTACAAAACAAATTAGATGATGAGTAACTAAAAAACAATTATATTTCATATGTCATGTTAGTTCAGATAACTTTTAAACACGACATTCATGTTTCTAGGTACGTAATAGATATTAAAATTGCTCCTTTGCCCTAAAAAAGAAAAGAAAAGCGCTAAAATAGAGAGCAGTAATTAATTTATATGACATAATTCAAATTTTGAGAGTCGATTTTTTTTATTTGACCCTGCATTTAGGCATACAATATTTAAGGTTTAAAATAAAATTTTATATATTATAAACTACATAAAAAATTATTGTAAGTCATGAGAATTAGGGTTTAAAATATTTAAAGGACATGCAAGTAAATTAGGGTTAAAAAATTTCTTGTTATACAAAATTTGAACTGTATCACATAAATTAAAACAAAAAAAATATTAATCTCTGAGTTTAACTTCTACGCATGATCATGCAAGAAAATGTTTCCATTATTCGATTAAATTAAAAAGATAATTATATTTTATTAACTTTTCATAATAAATAATTTTAGTAACCAAAAAATATGATACACAACTTACTTTAACATGTTATATACATTACAATGATTGTGGAATTTATTTTTACCATATTAGTATATATAATTTTTAGTACAATTTAACTATGGACAGATTGATTTTAATCTTAATTTTTTGTTTATTTTTGTGTGTGTGGATCCCATATGTTTTTTGTCTGCTTATATTGTGTCAATTGATGATGAAATTTAATTAGTTGTCCATAGTGTGATATCATCTTGGTGGATTTTCAAGAAATATCCCAATACACAATTTATAGCCTTATGACATATAATTGATCAAGTAGGTTAATTTAATTAATTACCTCTTTGTATTTCTAATGGGAAACTATAGAATATAATTATGCTATCCTCTTTAAAGATTGAGATCTTGATTTCAAATTAACTCATGATTTGAATCTCTCTATGTTATTCTTCTTTTAATCGCTTTATGATTAGATTAATCCAAATTTATATTGAATTATATAATATCTTCTTTTTAGGAATAAAGCAATTTTAATTAAAACTATATTCACACTTACGATTCAAATATAAAATTTCAATTAAAATTTTATTCACACTTACAATTCAAATCTAAATCATCTTGTTTTAACTTTTAATAGAAACTCTATCTTTATTTTTAATTATAGAAAAAACATACCATTAAACCAAAAGGAGGTGATAATTACTTCAAGTAACAATATCTAGATAGTCAAAAGAGATGGCAATGAAGTGATTAGTATTATTTTTCAATTCTTAATATCTGAATTCAGAATTAGCCAGAACTATTCCAGTGAATCCTCCTATGGTGAATAAAAAAATGAACTGGACTTCGGTGGTTAACAACCACCTACTTCTTTGAAACGTCAAATCGACTGAACGTCCTTCTCCTTACAGTCAAGTGGTTAAACGTCCCCTCGACTCGGCAATAAGAGTCGGTTATGAAATAGCCTTTTAGTCTGTAAAATGATATATAATAAGTAATGATATCCTCAATGCATTATATGATTATTTTTTTCTTGAGAAAACATACAAATTTGGTCTAAGCATATATTATCACACTATAAACAAAAAAAAATTCTAGTAGATATATCTACTAAGGTAGCGACAGAGGCGAGTAAGATAGACATGAATATATCGATATTATTTACATAAATCTGGGTTATCAGATACATAAGAGAGTGATAAGCGAGATGGAAGGAAGACGAACAGAATTTATTATATATCCCATATACAAGCGAGATGGAAGGAAGACGAAAGAAATTTATGATATATCCCATATACATGAGAGTTTATTTGAATACAGTGTTGGTAGAACAACTCACTCCTAATTTAAATTTCATGTATCCCGAAATATACATATTTAAACGTATTTGGATACGACAAAATCTGATAAAATTCGTAATATTGCGAATTATTTTTGTGTCATAATTTTGATGTTTGGGCCATAATAGCCCATCCATGAAGCCCAAAAGGAGTTGATTCTTCTCCATCCAATCCTACAAACTTTGTCATCATCAAAATTTGTTTCTCTTTAGCTCCACACTTCACTCCCACAAATAACAAATCTTCAATTTTTCCAAAGAATCACAAAAAAAAAAAAAAAAAAAAAAAGCAAACCAATCAATCAATCATCACTCCATATATAGGAGCTGCAAAAAGCAGCTTTAAATCAACAAAAATGGTGAGAATTTTACCTATGGCATCATCAATTAGACCTTCACTTTCATCTCTCAAGTTTTCTGGGTCATCACGTTTCTTCTCACATAATTCTACACGGAAATTCACTTATTGTCATCTGGGTACTGGTAAAGTCTCTATCTTTTTCATTTTCATCTCTCAATTTTGAACCCCTTTTTCGTTTTTTGCAATACCCACTTCGTTTTTTTTTTGAATCGCTGTTGTTGTTTTTTCAATTTATGACCAATTTTTTGTGTACCCATTTGGTGTTTTTTTGTAGTATAGTATGTGGACCAGAGTACAAGTAAATTGCACAAAGGAAATGTTGTATGCTGGTTGGATTTGGAGGTTAAGGAAGTTGTTTTAATGCTAGTGAAATAGATTTTTCTTCATTTGTGTGTTGTGTTGAACATGGAAATATATTGCTGAATTAGATGTACCATTTGTTATTGAATTGTCTGTATAAAGTGGTATTGTTTTATTGACATATGGTAGTTTATCTGTGTTTCGGGTAGTCAGTCTACTTTAGCAATATCTTAACTTGCACTGGTATTGTTTATGCTAGTTGTGTATAGCTAATGTGGTTTACTACCTTTCTGTTCCCATTGGATTGAAGACGTCGTGGCAAATGACTTTAAAAGAGGGTCTAGTCGGTAGAAGTCGTTTAGAAGTTCTCCGGTTCTACTTTGTAGACAGCATATTTGTCGACTGAATCTTACATGCCTCAATTTGCTTAACTTGGGTTGTTATTTAGTTACTTAAAAAGCGACTCCTCCGTGCATGAATAAGCAATTACCCCACACTTGCCGTATGAACACCTCCCTCAGATGAATGTGGAAACATGTGCTGCAGTAAATTAGAAAGGTTGGTGCTGTAGATTTCTGTTTCAAGTTGTATCCTCCAACTCTTCCATTTACTCTAATTCTTCAGGACGGAGACTCATTGACTGCCTCAGATAGTTTGCGTTAATTTCTATTTTGCTCGCCAGTATACCAGTTAATGTCGTTCATTTGTATGCTATTGGTGGAAATTGTTGCTTATATCTGTTGACCTTAGAGACTACTGTATCCCGGGATGTTAGTGTGTTCATCTGTTCGTAAGAGAGTTTCTTACTTGGTGATATTGTTGGTTATGCAGCGGTTCCCCAGGTGCAGTCTTTTGGCCTAAAAGCTTCTAAGCTATTGAGAGAAAAAGGAGGCTGTTTGTCAATCAGTGCTGCTGGAAATATGGCACATGCAAGCACTGCTTCTACCCAAGAAAATGTACTGGAGTGGGTCAAACAGGACAAGAGAAGAATGCTCCATGTTGTTTACCGCGTTGGAGACCTTGACAGAACAATAAAGTACAAATATCTTGACACTCCATATCTTGCTTGTCTAGTTCTGTTTAATTGTCATGGTCATCTTTTCTCTTACCCTCTCTTTTCACTTTCCGTAATTGTGTGCAGATTCTATACAGAGTGCCTAGGGATGAAATTATTGAGAAAGCGTGACATCCCCGAGGAAAGATACACAAATGCATTTCTAGGATATGGACCAGAAGACTCTCATTTTGTAATTGAACTCACATATAGTAAGTTGCTTCCTATCCATATCACTATGCCATTGCCTTTCATTTCTCGACACAACTCAAATTTTTAAGGCTGCTTTAGAATTTAATTATCTCTTTTATAAGCTCCTTGTCATGAATCTAATATTTTAGTTTTATGGCACTGCCAGATTATGGAGTTGACCAGTATGATATTGGATCTGGATTTGGCCATTTCGGAATTGCTGTAGAGGATGTAAGTTTCTTTATAAGGTGTTATATAAGCGTGAAAGAAATTTACGTAGAACAGAACAGAATTTTCAGCACATTATGTTCTTTACCGTTTCAATTTTCGTATATAAAACATGTAATCTTGCATATCTATTAGGCCCTTCCTTTACTTAACTGATATTGCATTTTGTGTTTGTTCTATGCAATTCATGTGTATTACCTGCATAACCCTGTTCGTCAGTATTCATATTTTGCATCTTTGACAATTTTCTTGCGCATATTACTTGAGAACTTACCAGCTTGTTGGGGGTGTGCATTAGGTTTCAAAGACGGTTGAACTCATAAAGGCTAAGGGAGGGAAAGTAACCAGGGAACCAGGTGCCGTTAAAGGGGGAAAGACTGTAATTGCATTTATTGAAGATCCTGATGGTTACAAGTTTGAACTTTTGGAGAGGGGTCCAACACCCGAACCCCTATGCCAAGTAATGCTTCGAGTCGGAGATCTTGAACGTGCCATAAGTTTTTATGAGAACGTAAGTTACTGTGACTTCATAAGCGCTGTTGCTGTTGTGTTTACTGTTAGTGAAGATCTCTTATTAGTTCTACTGCAAGGATCAGTTGTTAGCTACAAATTCACTGTACATTGTTTCATCTTCAGGCTTACGGAATGAAGCTTCTTCGCACACGTGACAACCCGGAATACAAGGTAATATGTGAACTTTTAAAAAAAAACAGTCAACATATCTAATGAAATCATTTCAAGTGTTGGAAGCCAATATACTTATTGCTAAGTCAGCTGGATGCATGCATAACTTTATTGTTTGTTATTTAAGTGCTAGCATGATGAAGATAGGTTGACTATCTATCCCGAAGAAGAAAAAATAGTGGAGATAGGTTAACTTTCTGATGCAATTCCATATGTTTTGGTGTTTGGTTTATGAAAAAGCAGTTACAGATGTGGCTGGATGGAATGAAAATGATTACTTGCATCATTTTGAGACATTAAGAAAAATTAGATTTGTGGCTTGATTCGAAGTGACTTCCGTCAAACTAAATAAGCATGAATATAGAAGATATTCGATGGGAATGACATTGTGTATTATTATACAGAATAGACTTACCAAGCTGTTATGAATTTGCAGTATACAATAGCAATGCTGGGATATGGTCCTGAAGACACGAGCGCTGTGATGGAGTTGACATATAATTATGGCGTCACTGAATATGACAAGGGAAACGCATACGCACAGGTAGTACTTCATAGATCGGTAGTAGTGTGTTTCACATGTTATCTTGGTTTCATACCATCACGGTATGCTCCTTACGTCTTAGTTCACTAACTTACATATCCCAACAGATAGCTATAGGCACCGATGACGTTTACAAGACAGCAGAAGCAATAAGACTTTGTGGTGGAAAAATTACCAGGGAACCAGGACCTCTACCCGGTATCAGCACCAAGATTACAGCGTGCCTCGACCCTGATGGTTGGAAGACGGTAATTCTGTTTACATTACAACTTCCCCCTAGTGCCCTCATCGTAGGTTTCAAATTCGCAAGTTTATAACATATCCGAAAAACATACAGGTTTTCGTTGACAATATAGATTTTCTCAAGGAATTGGAGTAAACTATCACTCAAAATACTAGGCATACTCAGAACATCTCAAGTACATTGATGCTTCATCAAATTACATCCTCGCCAAAACGATACAAGGAGACTACCACGGAGAAGAGCGTTAAATTGTGCATTTGTGGATTGTATTACAGAAGTCGTCGCTTCACCAGAGCATTAGAAGAATAGAAGCACGAAAATCGTACATCTTCGTGCTTTTTGTAATAAGTTTGTTGATCTTATTCATGCTGTGTCTTGTTACAGGGAAAACTCAGCAAAGTAGAGAAGCAAATAAATCAATAGTTGTTCAGAAAAAATTAGCATAGTTGAGACTCAGTTTGTTCTCTATTTTCCATTATACCTAACACACTTAATTTGATTTTGTTCATTAAACTCTTTTCTTCTAGTTGCCAATTGCATATTCCATTGTTGTAAAAATTGTCTAATCAAATAGTTTCTCGAGTCGAAAGTCTATCGAAAACAATAAACACCCCACACTTTCTAGACCCGACTTGTGAGTTTAGATTTAGTATGTTATTGTTGTTAAACATCCAAAACAGGTTCTTGAGCCGAGAGTCTAGCGGATACGAGCCTCTCTAATAAGGCTGTGTACACCCAACTCTCCTCAAATCTTATACTATAATCTATGCACATATGTTCACGTTATTCACTTGTGAGATTACATTGAGCATATCGTCAATTATCGAAACAAAACACGATGCAAAATATAAAACTAACAACTTTCATAAAAACTAAAATTATAAATATTTTTTCATATATATATATGGGAAAATTCATCTTTGTCTCAACTAATTAAAAAACTAAACAACTCTAATTAATCACTAATCACTAATGATTAATCTATTTACCATTTAAACCTTGTTCTTCTTCGTCTTCGTTTTCACCATGTTAGAGCAAAACAGAGCTCACCAGTTCGATTATGGCGGAACATCCAACCAGTAACACAATCACTTCCCTTCAATCCATGTTCTTGAACAAACTGTTTCCAGCTTCCTAAAAGCAGATAAGTTTTGTGATTTCCCCATGTTTTGAAAATCATGTTGCAATATTTACCCATTGGATCAAAAGTTTTAACACTGATACCAACAGTAAGATCTTCAGATTTTTCATTCAATAATGGAAGAAGTTGGTTCCTTACATATTCATTGTTGAGTAAAAGCCTACCTTGATGTTCATCAACATCGGAATTTGTCAATTGCTTCACAAATGGGTTACTGCATTGTCCAATTAGGGTTGTTAAATTCTCAATTGGGGGAAATTTTGGTAAATTTGAAGGCGAAACACGAACCCTTTTTGGTACTCGATTGGAATTTCTAGAACTAGAAGCAGCTTGACCGCCATTAAAATTGCTCGAGACTCGAACCCTTTTTGGATTTCCAGCACCATAAACTTCAAACCCAGAAGCAGAAGGTGAATTTTTCACCCTTTTTGGAATCTGAATTTCTGGGGTTTCATTTTTGATGAATCTTCGATGCTTTCGATTCGATTTCTCCACAATTTGAAGCTCTTTCTTTGGAAAAACAGGGACGTACTTCAACCAAGAAAGAAGCAATGCGGCTTCAATATCTTCCTTCTCTAATTTCACCATGATTTGAATGTTGAAACCCTATGAAAAATTCATTTTTGGAAGAAGAAGAAGTAGATTACTTGTAGAACAAGTTTCTGTTCAATTTTAGTCGTATTATAACTCTACTATTTTTGGAATATTTTTTATGGAAAACTTACATAAATATAGTATAATAAAAAAATATTTATCGTTTATATCAATAATAATATTTCTTTTTTACTTAATTATTTTTAATTTATTTATAATATAAGTTTAATTTATATTACAAAGATCAATTTTTTATTCACATATAATATAAATTTTAATGATAGATAATTTATTTATCACACATTTTAATACACTTATAATATAATGTGTCAAATTTTTATCAAACAAACATGATATATTTTAAAAAACAATCGTAATTCATATATATTGCATACATAATTTACTTTTAATACATATTGCAGATTTAATATAGTATTATTATAAATGGTAATAAACAAAAAGTATTCCTAAAATTAATAATTATTTATTAAAATGTATTTTTTCTATTCTTTTTTATAGAGTTTCACCATCATTTGAATGCTCAACTTTAATCGTATTAGTATTTTTAGAGTAAGAGGGGTGGGCCCACATGGATCAATAAATCAAATATTTACAATCATGCAAAAACAATTTTTTTTTAAAAGTTACGCAACAAAGCAAATTTATACTATTTAATTACTTATCATAACTAATAATTATAGTTTGTTATAATTATCAGTCGCGACTAACATTATACGTTGATTACGTGTGTTGACTTCGAATTTGTATAATTAGTCACGTTTATATATGTATAATTCGCCAAAATATATAAATAAGTACATATATATAATATATAATTATTTAACCTATATACATATACAATTCACCTCTATGCCCTCTCTCGCTCGCCTCTCTCCTCCCTCTCCCAATCTCGCTCGCTTCTCTCCTCCCTCTCACAATCTCGCTTGTCATTTATGCAAATGTATATTATAATAGACAGTTATATACATATACAATTCACCTCTCTTCCAATCTCGCTCGCCTCTCTCCTCCCTCTCCCAATCTCACTCTCCTCTCTCCTTCCTCTCCCAGCCTCGCTCACCTCTTTCCTCCCTCTCCACTCTCGCTTGCCATATATATAAATACATATGTATAATATATAATTATCTAATCGATATACATATACAGTTCACCTTTCTCCCACTTTTCCCCCCTCTCTCTCGCCTCTCTCCTCTCTCTCCCAGTCTCGCTCGCCTCTCTCCTCCATATAACATGTAACTACGAATTATAATTATCAAACTATAGATATGGAGAGTAATTAGGCTATTTTTAAGTGGCTATATGTAAAAAATTTCCAAATTTTAATGGAAAAAGGTTAAAAATGTCCTTAAACTATGTGAAAAAAATAAAAATGTCCTTAATTTATAGCCTGACTCAAAAAAACTCATTTACCATCAATACTTTGATTCAAACATGTTCTTAAACTACGCGAAAGGAACAAAAATGTCCTCCATTTATAGTCTGATAAAAAAAAACACTTTGCTTGTCAAATTTGCAAGTTATAGCTCTTACAAGTTATATATTATAACTACTTAAACACCAAATTTTACAATAGAAAGTACAAATGGTCAAATTTACAATCACATAAAATTGTGGGATATTCTGAATATTGTATTCACAAAGAGATGACATACTGCGTTTCTCAATAACTTCCATTGCAATCAAACATCAATTGGTTACAAGAAAAGTACAAATCTAAAAGAAAAAAAAAATTGAAACTTTTACTACACTATACATTAACAAGACTAAATATTCCTCAAGATTAGCAACTAATGAAAGTGATTAACAACTAATCAAAAGAAATCTACACTCTCAAATAACAACGTCTTCTCTTCACGTATCTAAACCAAGTATGCATCAATTAAAGAAACGGAGAGGATAAAGTTTCGACATAGTTTACAACCTCAAGTAAGTGAAGTCCTTCCATCCAAACTGCAGCATAACAATCTGCATTTTCATTCAGTTTATGATCTTCAAACAAATATTTCCATCTAGTGCAAAGCATGAACAATTGAACATCATCATATAACTTTTACCGGATTCGTCATAAACCTCCCCCACTTTTTACATCTATCTTTTCACTCTTTTTCAGGAATGGCCAAATCCTACTTTTCACCTCATCTCTGTTTAGTATAAGCTTGTCAACATCTGTTTTCACTATTTTTTGCTCAAATGGCATAGTGCAATATTCAATAAATCCGATTATATCGACAAATCTTGATAAAATTTCTCCATCAAAGCTGTTTCCAAATCCTGGAAATGAAACTTCATCTTCATCCTCTGTTTCTTCGTCTTCCTCTTCTTCATCC
Source organism: Solanum sitiens (assembly GCA_016801875.1). Lineage (NCBI taxonomy): Eukaryota > Viridiplantae > Streptophyta > Magnoliopsida > Solanales > Solanaceae > Solanum > Solanum sitiens. The sequence goes on from JABWTJ010000380.1 coordinate 664,569, forward strand.
TCATCCTCTGTTTCTTCGTCTTCCTCTTCTTCTTCTTCTTCTTCTTCTTCTTCTTCATCATCATCGTCATCACCTGTTTCTTCTTCGTCTTCATCAATATTTTCCAAGGAAGCACTATGATTTTTTTCATCCCCAAATCGCGCATTTACCAATTCAGAAGTTTCTGGGAATTGGATTTCCAAATATTCAGCAGGAAAAATTGTTTCTAGTTTCATTTTCTTCTTCGTCAGAACTTTCGGGGAATTCCATTCGTGGGGTTGATTTCAGCTGAAAATCTATTTCAGAACTTTCTGGTTTCATTTTCTTGGCCTCTGTTTCTTCTTCTTCTTCAACAAGAGAATGTTCCCTTTTGGCATTTCCTCATCTGTTTTCGCCATCATTACACCTTTTGTTCAAACACTGAAAATTTTCAGAAACGGTATAGTAATTTGGATTATAAGGAAATGAAAATTTCTTCGAGAATATATATATATATTAATGGCGGTTTTAAAATGGTTAACTAACAAAACCATCTATTGGCGCCATTTTATATATTTATTAGTATTTTGGTGGGAAAAAAAGCAATTAGAGTTGGATAATAAATAATGGAAAAATTACACGGATAAGCAAACTTATACTATTTAATTACTTATCATAGCTATAGTTTGCTATAATTACCACTTGCGATTAACATTATACATTAATTATGTGGGCTGACTTCGAGTTTGTATAATTAGTCATGTTTGTATATGTAAAATTCGCCAGAATATACATATAAATATGTATAATATATAATATTTCAGCCTATATACATATACAATCCATCTCTCTCCCACTCTCTGCCCTCTCTCGCTCGCCTCTCTCCTCCCTCTCTCAATATCGCTCGCCTCTCTCCTCCCTCTCCCAATCTCGCTTACCATTTATACAAATGTATATGTATAATATACAGTTATATACAATTATATACATATACAATTTACCTCTCTCCCATTCTTTGTCCTCTCTCTCTCGCCTCTCGCCTCTCGCCTCTCTCTTCAAGTCTCGCTCACCTCTCTCCTCCCTCTCCCAATCTCTCTTGCCATATATACAATCATATATGTATAATATACAATTATCTAACCAATATACATATACAATTCACCTTTCTCCCACTTTTCCCCCTCTCTCTCGCCTCTCTCCCAGTCTCGCTTGCCTCTCTCCTTCAAATAACATGTAGCTACAAATTGTAATTATCAAACTATAGCTATTGAGAGTAATTAATTATTTTTAAGTGGCTATATGTGAAAGTTTTCCAATAATAATCCAATAAGAGTTACAATAATTCACCTTTCATTTTATTATCAAATATATAGTAAAATAATTAATCTACAATAAATATAACCATGCTTTATTTAGTTTTTTTTTAAAAAAAGAGTAACTTTCACATATAACAAACATAAAAATTGCTATATATATATATAAAAAAAAAAGAGTATAATTCGCTATACATATACAAAGAAATCAATTGTATAATTTGCTATACATATACAAAAAGAAAGCAGTTGTATACAAAAGATCAATTGTATAATTTGTGTATGTATAAAATGAGAAAGAGAGAAAGACGAGAAAATTGGGCAGAGAAATATTTGTATTGTATAATTATAAGTGTATAGGACGAAGATATATGTATTTGCATGTGTATATATACAATTTCTCTCTCTTATAAATTGCGTTTGTGTTTGTATAAAGCGAGAGAGGCGAGGGTGGCGATCGAGATCTGGGAAAGGGGAGAGAGGGGAACAAAAATATATGTATATATACAATTTTCTCTCATTTTATACAAACACAAACGAATTTTATACATTTGTGTTTGTATAAAGCGCGAGGGAGCGAGCGAGCGAGAGAGGGAGAGAGGCGACTGACAAACAGTTTGTTACCGGGCACAAATAAATCAAAGTGTGGTTATAACATTTAATTTGAATTATTAGTTAGTCATTATATACAATCCCCCCCCCCCCCCAAAAAAAAAAGTCAAATTATATATCGCTTTCTTGAAAATAGAAATTAGAGATGTCAATATGAGCTAGCACACCCTATTCGAGCTAACCTATACAGGCTTTGACATTTTACAGGTGAGGCCGGGCTATCCCATTTTTTATGTGGGTCAGAAAACGGTCGGCCCAACCCATAAATACGTGGCTACACGCTTGCCGGATCTACCCATTTTTTTAAAAATTATAATTTATTTATAATTATTAAATTAAATTATAAATTATAATTTTAAAATATTATCATGAATATCGATAAAATAATATTACATGATATTAAATTGTTAATATTACTTCTTGTTAATCAAAACCATAAATAAAATTATCTTTTTAATATTTATTAAGTTTTTTTAAAAGTAAAAGTATAAATATATAAATAGAAATATTAACCTAATTCTTTTGAGTTTGGACTCTCTTTAATTTTAAATTTTAATATTATATATACTTTTTTTCTAATTAATTTTTATTTAACGATATTTCTCAAGCCCCACATATCAACACACTTATTTAGGCCGGACTAAAAAGTCTTTTTCTTTCCTAGTTGCTGTTGATTTCTCCTCAAATTAGTTCTTTTTAAAAAATTGGTTGGGGCCCACATATTTTTGAAAACAGAAGATTTATTATTTTTATACAAAACCTTTTTCTATTTTTTCTCTTCCAGTTTCTTTTGATTTCTCCTGAAATCTCTCCTCAAATCAATTTTTCTTAAAACATAAATTATGTGTGATTTCCACTAATATAGATTTTTAATTAGTATATACATATTACACTAGTACAAAATCATATATATAGATTTCACTTGTACATATACATAATGTATATATGCATATACAATTGACAAGTCTAATACAAAGAGCATATACATATACTATTAATAGCTAATACAAAATTTTATTTATATACAAATTCCATATATATAAACTGTGGAATATACAATAATATAGTTACATATATATATACAGATGTATATTTTAATACACATAATAACATATACATATACAACTGAAAATCACCACCAAAAAACATATATACAACTTATAGCCAAGTTTCTTATTTGTGTACAAATTCCAAATATACTTATACAATTGGAATGAATGCCAAAATATACAGATTAATAGCTCCATATCAAACGCGCAATTATGCAAACTATAACTATAACATACAACGAGCCTAGTCCATATTAATGGCTCTACTAGAAATGCGTTATAACTACCTATTGGCAGGATAATAAAAATATATCATAGATCAAATATTGTGTTTGCAAAAAACTCCCAAATAGAAAACACAATTAAAGAAACGGAGAGGATAAAGTTTCGACGTAGGTTACAACCTCTTTGAAGTTATGTCCTCTAAGTCCAACTACATTAACTTTCTCCAATTTGTGTGTTGTTGAATTGTAATCCTTGAACACACATTTACTCATATAACTTTGAAACATGATGCCTCCTCCATCCTTTATAAAACTCAAAGGTTTCAAACATATTTTGAAAGGTAATCGAATTGTCAATATCTCATTCCATGAATTTGTTTTCTTCATATACAAACTATATACACGAATCTTATCATTATCTTTCAACGACCCAATCAAACAAAGTTTTTCTCCTACAACATCTATTCCCCTTGGTGATATCGTGTTTGGAATCAACAATTCCTCTTGAAATTCTTCCTTCTCCATACAAAAACGTAATACTGAACTATTTTGATTATCAATCCTCTCCGCCATCATATAAACAATCCCATCAGACATAACAACACTAGTACCTTCAAAATAATAATCTTGAGGAAATATGCCAATCGTTTTCCATGTGTTACTTTTCGTTGAAAATATATCAATATCCCTCTCATCCTTGTCGCCATTAAAGACTATCGGTCCTAGTCTGAATATTTTGTAGCATTCCATACTCGGAATGTAGCAAAAATTATAAACACCACCAATCTTACCCGGAGGGATTCTTCTTGATTCTCTAGTGGCCGGATTCCACATAATGATTATGTCACTAGAGTATGTTATAAGAAATATCCCATTACACGAGCAATATTGTATATGATTGAATGCATTTCGTGATTGATCGATTGGAACAGGAGGCTCGAGAACATAAGCCATACTATTAGAACCAAGTTCGATGGTGTAGTGGATGGAAAACTTGTGTCTTCTACAAATTACAAAGTACTTTTGACGATAATTTTGGTGAGTATCATAGTGTTGCTTGATGAATTTGTCATCTTTAATTAACGAATACCATGACTTGTAAACGCCTTTGAATCTTATAAGTGATTTCACAGGAAGTTGTGTGAGTATATCAATTATGATATCATGAGGAATATTGTTTCTAGGGTACTTAGGGTTTGATGTCAATAATGAATCCATCTTGTCTTAATTTATTTTGTCCAAATAAGTCTTATTTATAAACATACAAATCCTATTTGGACATAAATAGGATTTTACTTTCCTACTTGTTATATGAATGAAATAAGTAATTATTTTTTAATAGCTAATTACTCTGATATTTATTTTTAGTGTGACAGTTAAATTTTAACAGCTAAAAAAGATGCAATCGTCCAATAATCATATCATTATTTGATGAACAAAAATTATAAATGGAGAATAGTATTTGAGCATTATTAATGCACTTTTGATTATATCTTATTTGTCAGTATTTTTGAAGAGTCCGTACAACTAAGGAAAACATATTACTCAGAACCACGAGATTGAGTTAGTTTTCCATCCCTTTTTTGCCACAAATTAAAAGACAACTCTCAACTATTGTCGTAATCACATAAACTTGTGGGTAGGGGCAGAGCCATCTTGATACAAGGGGGTTCCCTATTCGACGGAAAATTATACCATTTATACATGATTAAAATAATATTTTATGTATATATGATAGATGTCGAACCATCTTCGGCTACTCCGTGTGTCTATTTCTACGAACTTTGATCTCCCTTATTAAAAATTCTGAGATAATTATATTTGTCATATTTCATTGCAATCAAAGATATCAACTTGTTACAAGAAAAGTTTAACTAGACATTAACAAGACTATAATCTCTAAAGATTAACACCAATGAAAACTAATCATAAGTCTTCTTCTTCTGTTACTGTTCCTTCTTCGTCTTCTTCATCGTCATCTTCTTCTTCATCGTCATCATAGTCGTCTTCGTCATCCTCCTCTTCTTCATCGTCATCATATTCTTCTTCTTCCTCCTCTTCTTCATCAAGAATGGTGTTATTTTCCAATGAAGCACTCAGATTTATTCCATCCTTGAATCGTGCTTTTGCCAATTCAGAAGTTTCTGGGAATATGATTCGATGAAATGTTGTTTGTGAAATTTCTGATTTCATTTTCTTGTCCTCTTCTTCTTCTTCTTCGTCATCAGAACTTTCTGGGAAATCGATTCGTGGGGTTCTTAATTTCCCCTGAAACTCACCAAGAAAAGTTCTTTTTGAATTTTCTGATTCCATTTTCTTGTCCTCTTCTTCTTCTTCTTCGTCATCAGAACTTTCTGGGAAATCGATTTGTGGGGTTCTTAATTTCCCCTGAAATTCACCAAAAAAAGTTCTTTTTGAATTTTCTGATTCCATTTTCATGTCCTCCTCTTCTTCCTCTGTTTCTTCGTAATCATCTTCTTCATACTCTTCTTCTTCTTCCTCTTCGTCATCGTCTTCTTCCTCTTCCTCTTCTGCTTCTTCTTCATCATCAGAACTTTCTGAAAATTCGATTGGTGGGGTTGTTAATTCATCGAGAAAATCTCTATCTAATTTCAGTCTCTTGGGCTCTGTTTCTGATGAGGCATTCTGATATTTCCTTTTAACATTTTGCATTCTTTCCTCCTCCCTCTCTGGTGTTCCCACCCTCATCTTCGTCGTGACTCCAAACGAGAAAAACTCGTTGGGTTTTAAAAGATCTGAATGAAAAATGAGGAGTTGCGATTTTTATGAAAAGTTATAACTTTTATGAAAAGTTATAACTTTTTACGAAAAATTACAACTTTTATGAAAAATTAATACTAATAAAAGTGATTAACGAATTGATCTTCTCTGATGTTTTCACCATCATTACACCTTTTCTTCAAAAATCTCCAAAAAAATAAAAAAGTTTAACTAACCTAACTACCTATTGGCGCCTTTTTTTTTTTTTTGAAAGAACAAATTAGAGTTAGATAATAAATCCAATAAGAATTACTACAATAATTCACCTTTTTTTAGAAAGAAAAAAAATTAAGTAATTTTACATTTTATACTATCGGGTTCAATATCTTCGAATTCTTGAAATATATGTAGAATTTTAAAATTTAAAATAAGATATGACATTTTCTTTTAAAATTTTTTTGTTTTCTTGGTGACTCGAAGTTATAAGGACCGAGAGTTGGATGTGGATATTGTTAACTATTCGAGCAACCCCTTTTATTGTGCAAGGAAGGAATACATGACTAATACTCCCTACGTTTCATTTCTAGTTCGTCCAAAAAAAAGTATTACGTTATGATTAGAAACAATTTAACTTTAAAAATTCTTTGGTCTTTTTCTTTTCTAGACAAGCTACTATTGACATTTAACAATCAATATGTCTTATATAATTCTGTCCAGTCTACTCCATGTTATTTTCTTTATGACTTTAAAATATATCACTAAGTTTAAAATTTACTTTCGTCTCATTTTAAATAATTGTTAGGATCGATCGAGATTAGACACACTAAAAGATATAAGATAACACACAATATTTGCAAGTTTATAGCTCTTCCAAGTTGTTAAGTTAAAACTTAGATTTTCTCAAGGAATTGGAGCAACCTATGTACTATATATACTACTTGTAGTCCAATAAATCAAATATTTACTGATAAGAGTATAATCATCATTATTTAGTTAATATATTATAATCATGTCATTATTATATATTTCTAAATAAATTTTTCTTAATCAAACAACTCATAATGGTATTATTACTTGGATACCTACGCATATAAGATTGTATCATGCATGTTATATTGTTAGAGCTCGTTTGGTACACTACAATCCTGGGATGACTAATTTCGAAATAAGTTATCCCGCAATTTTATCGTTAAGTATTCACAGTACCAAAGTGATCATATCGAAATCACATAAACTTCTTGGATATTATGAATATCATATTCACAAAGAGATCAAGACACATCAAATATTACGTTTCTCAAAGTTGCTGTCCAGCGTTCATTACAATTAAACATCAACGTTCATTCTTGAACTCATTCACAAAGACATCGAGACATCAAATATTAAAAGGTACTTCTCCAATATATCAATGATTAACTACTAATCAAAAGAACTTTTACTGCAAAAGTCATCAAACAAAACTCTAATTCCTCAAGATTAACACTAATGACAATGATTAACTACTAATCAAAAAAACTTTTACTGCAAAAGTCATCAAACAAAACTCTAATTCTTCAAGATTAACACTAATGACAATGATTAAGTACTAATCAAAAGAACTTTTACTGCAAAAGACATTAACAAGACTCGATTTCCTCAAAATTAACACTAATCGCAATGATTAAGTACTAATCAAAAGAACTTTTACTGCAAAAGTCATTAACAAGACTCTAATTCCTCAAGATTAACACTAATCACAATGATTACGACTAATCAAAAGAACTTTTACCTCCTCAGAATCACAGCAAAACATACTCCTTTATTTTCTTTATGTCGAAACATCCAAACATCAACGTAACAATCTTCATCTTTGTTCAGTTTAAGATCGTTATACAACTTTTCCCATCCATCGCAAAGCTTGTAGACAGAATTTTTATACGACTTGAATTTCATCTCATAACGATTCCCAAGTTCATCGTAAGTGTTCACTAGAATCCCCTCCTTTGAAACCTCACGAGCTTCGTCTTCTGTCAGAGATCGATGAAATCCTGTTCTCACATCTTCTCTGTGAAATGAAATCCTGTCAAATTCGTATTTCAACAGCTTTTTCTCAAATGGCTTACCACAAACTCCAATAATATCGAGTATTTTCTCAATTGGGGGGAGTTCTGATAACTTTTCTCCATCGATGCTGTAACCAAATTCTGGTTTTCGTAACCTTTTTCCATCAATGCTGTAACCAATTCTTGAATTTCGTACGATTTGACTCTGTGGGGTTGTTGATTCACCATCAAGATTTGTTCTTTTTGATTCACCATCAACAATGGTGTTCATTTTCCCATAAGGACTCTTGTTTTTCAAAACCCAAGTATTTTTCTGGAATTTGGAACTCCAACTCTTTTTCTTCTTCTTCTTCTTCTTCGTCGTCATCACTCTGTTTTTTAAAATTAAAGCTACTTTTCCAGAGTGATTCAATTTTCTTATCAATTTGAATCTTCAACTCTTCTTCTTCGTCGTCATCACTCTGTTTTTATAATTAAAGCTACTTCTCCAGAGTGATGAATCATATTTTTTTATCAATTTGGGTCTTCAACTTGTCAGCACTGTGATTTTTCTCATGCCCAGATTCTGGTTTTGTCAATTGAGTAGAAATTCCTGCCCTGTTGATTCGCGGGGTTCTTGATTTCTTCGGAATGTTAGGGAAAAATGTTATTTCTGAAATTTCTGATTCTATTTTTTTGCCCTCTGTTTCTTCTTCAAGAACAGGGAGGTTCATCAATGGAGAATTTCGCTTTTTTTCCTCCTCCTTCTCTGGTGTTTTCGACATGATTTTCGAATTTTTCTTGAAGCTCTGAAAAATCTCAGAAAGTAGTTTTGATGACTGTGAAGAAGAAGAAAAAAAACTATATGGTAATTTGAATTATAAGGAAATGTGAAGTTTCTTGGAGAATACATGTATATGAGCTTTCTCCAAATGATTTATATCTATGTTAACTAACATAACTACCTATTGGCGCCATTTTTTTTTTAAATTGTTAAACAATAAATCCAATAAAAATTACAATAATTCACCTTTTTTTATACAAGTTATTTATATTTTCTCGTTGAATTTAAATTATATTTTACGTTATCGAGTCAATGGACTCGAAGTAGGTGGAGACGGTTAACCATCTAAACAACTCCTTTTGTGTACTAGTAACGATTTCTGGTAGTCTATATCTCTTAAAACGAGCGATATAACACCTATCTTGAATTAAATTATCTAAAAAAAATTATTCCTTTCCTTTTGAATTTCTTTTTCATTTCCCCATTTAACTTCTTTTCAAATATTCGAATCCTCTGCATACAATTTATCAAATTTCGCTTTTGAATAATTGCTCGTTAAATATTTCAAAAAAAATTATTTAGATATATGCTCTATTTTATTTTACTTTTTACTTTTTTCACTTCGTTATAATAGGTTTATATATTAAATTTTCATGTATTTATATATCCCTTTAATTCTAGACAATAACACATTTAAAAAAGGGAAAAGGGTGAATTTATATACGATTCACTCACTTTCAATTGAAAGAAAAACTAACGTACTAATATGAAATATAAACTGAAATACGCCGCTTTATCAAGAAATAAAATTATTTTTGCCCCTACAAACATTCGATTATAGAAAAAATAGATGTGTAACCAAATAATGAGAGGAATATTTCAATGCTAGACGGACACTTACTGATTATTTATATAACCTGGGACTCCAATATGTAACCAAATATTCTTCCAGCACCATGGATGGTGCACCATAGCCTCGCTGAAAACGAAAATCAGCACCAACTTTGGGTGTCGAAACTCCCAGTCTCAAGTCCTGACAAGTTCAATACGACTAGATATTCAGTTCTTTCGTCATTCAGAAGCTTCATTACTCGATGGTATGAAGTTTTCCAGCGTGATTTCATCACGAACCTAGCAAGTCTAGAAGCAGAGACACTTGAGAGCAGGAATATAAGGTCAGGCAGAATGGTACCGAGGAACCAGTGAATCTTGTCCATTACATACTTGATCCCTCGCACAATCAACAAATCAAACAACGCAATCCCTAGTTCCTCTTCTTCTGGAGTTGATTGAACCATTACACCGACAGAAACCATATCTCACGGGCATATCATGACATCATCAAATGGAATAGTTCCTGCAAATAGCAAAAGGATGACAATAATTGAGAAGCTGATTGCAAATAACTTGATCAATAGCCAACGGACAATATGTTGACAGAATCTTTTTGTTTTAAAAGGAACTGTGAAGGCTAGTCACAGTATATATGCCAGCCTAAGCACATTTAAGGGAGGTCAAAACTGCTTATTGTAAAAAAGGGAAATCATCTCGTGCAAATCGGACAATCAACTCACAGGAAATTACCAAATCAAAACTAACAAAACATTACCTGGTGGCAAGCTCACCTACTGGCCAGATGGAAACAGGATTCAAAAGAGCGATAAGACTTTAATGTAAGAGTGGGATGAGTGGTGGCGAAAGAAAAGTCCATAAATCAATCTGTACATCAAAACTTCACAATCCTTCTGATGAGAACACAGAGTGTTTTCATTTGTATATCACATTTCCGAACTAATCAAAAATTTCATTGCTGTACTAGATCCAATTCCATTATCAACATGTTTGCAACAAACTATTGGCTCACCACATAATTAAGCAATAAAGATTACAACACATGCAACTTTGCAAGTAAAGAAGCAAGTGAAGAAAATAACCACCACTGTATGCACAAAAGGAACTGCACAATTTTTGACAATCGCATATCATATATTTTTACATTAGGAGACAAAGATGTCTCTAGTGCTTCATTTTTTCAGCGGACAGGAACCATCCTGATCTTAATGCAAGGATGGACCAATTTGTTTATACTCATCTTAGGAAAAATATCTAACCCGAGCTCCCATAGAAAGACAAACAGCTGCCGTCTGCTTTCATGTCCAGCTCAATTCACACCACCCTCTTGAACTCATAAAATTGCTGCAGGCCATGATCAGCCACCATAGTCACCCGAACCAGCTTGTAATCATAAAATAAGTATGAGCTGCGCAATTTGAAGGCACATTAGCCCCAACTTCATCATCATCTTATACTGAAAAGGGAAGAAAGGATCTTTGTCGTCATGAATAGAAATGCTTCTAATTCACAATCATAATTGTGATTGCTTCTTATTCACAATCATAATTGTGATGTCTAATAATGTGCAACAACCCTAAAGCATAGCCATAGAAGCATGAAGCAGAGAAAGAAGAGAACCTTTTTATCACTTTGCAGAAGAAATACGTCGCAAGGAGGACATCCAGCTGCTGCCTCCATTATCACCATCGTGTGTTGTTTCAGTGGGTAAAACAGGTTTTGTGGCATTTGCTCTTGGTAAAACAGGAGCCAATGAAGAAGATGGCATATGAGCACTATTTAATACCTACATTATGAAAGGGAAATTAGGGAGAAGCCTACTTGGGATGAGATAATAGGAAGAAGACTAATAATGAGACATAGCAAATAGCCAATGCTTAATGCGAAAAATGTTTTATCTGAAACAAGGCTATCAAAAGATTGGCAGAAGTATCACTCACATTTCTCTCAAGATTGGCGGAAGTTAAATTCCTGTTTGTTGGTGACTTAAATTGCATACGAATTCCAGGACTGGAAGGATTATTCGGCCTTAGGCGATCAGTCACCTCAGCAACATAAGGTCCATTGTTGCCTGTAGAAACTGTAGAAGGAACAGTTCAGCTGATTTAACCTAATTACATCAACAGAAAGTAACATGACATCCAAAACAAAATTGAAGTATGTTTTCTACTAGCATACTTCTATCTCAAGACTTCTCTTAATTTATCTGCAAGTCTGCATACACTTTTAGATAAAGAAAGTCTGCATACACTTTACTGCTGGATTATAAGCACTTGACCCAGAATAAAGGAAACCATTTTGGGCAGGTAAAATGGATGTAAACCATATTCACAACTCACAAAAAATAACATCTTTCGCTTTTCATAGTACTAAATAGTTCTCCTCATTCGTAGAAATAGAAACTTCCAAGAGTTTTAGTTATCAACCTTGGCGCTTTTCAACATCCATTGGAATTGCTCGACTACTTTCACCACCAACTTGCTGCAAAATCACAGAACAGTCAAAATTTGATTACAAACAACTCATGAAGCAAGCCTTGACTAAAAAGTTGTACTATTAAGCTTGTTTATTTAAGGAACAAGAAGAAAAGTACAAGCCCAAATTATAGCATGTCATCAAGTTGAGAAGTGATTATCATAGTTAAGATGAATTCAGGAAACAGGAAAAACTAAAAAAGATACCCGATGCTGTGGTTTACTTGTTTGTGCCTGTTGGTACTTTAAGATGGTCCAATCAAATATGTAATCAAATTCATATCCTGCGTGACACATAGATGTACATCAGTTGGAACTTCTGCAGATAGATTTCAATGTACCCAGGAGGGTATTTATCAAAGAACCCTGGTATTGTCCAAGGAGTTGATGAAGCTTAACTTTAGGCATACCTTGACGGGTAAAAAGTTCACGAAAGAGGCGCTTTAAGAATCCATAATCAGGTCGCTGATCAAATGTCAACGAATGACAGTAATGGAAGTACGAAGCAAACTCAACAGGATGAGACTTGCATAAAACCTTCACCAGGAAATAGTACAAAAGAGTCAGAATAAGAACCTTTTGTTCTAAAAAATAAGAGACAGAATGAGCAGTGGCAAGGGAAGCTATTCAGGTACACATGCCTCAATAGGAGTTGATAACTTCTTTTGACATATTTTGTCATACTTTTGCTTCTTTGTGGCAGCTTTCAGACCCTGCCATGGGAGGCTATTGAAGAACTAATATGTTGGTCAAAAGAATATTTGATACATATGTGCATGTATAAGGACCAAGGAATAAAAAAGTTTAATCTAATTGAAAAACCACATACCTGCCTCTCAAGAAATAAAGGAGAACATATCCAAGAGATTCTAAATCATCCCGCCGGCTTTGCTCTGTATAACATAAAGAGGACATTTAAATGTTAAGACAGATTTTATTTTAATAAACCTCTTCTTCACAGGCAGGAATAAAGGTTAATTATTTTCCTTGACAAATACTTGAAGAATTTTACTATGGGGAGAGAAAAACAATCAAGGAAAAGAGTATCTGCTCTGACCAATTCCGAGATGAGTATTACAACTGGCATAGCGTGCTGTTCCAGTTAAATTTTTGTTCTCTCTGTACAGAAGAAAAGATATTAAAATTAGATCCATAACGCTGCATCTAAGAAATGATCAATGTTCTCTCTTCAAAGTTTTAACCAAACAAAATTAGAATCACACATTACACTTATGAGTACACACTTGGAAGCTTAAAGCTAAATGATAAATGATGAAAAGAGTTCAGATTAGCATATTCAAAAACTTATACCTGTAAGGAATATGGCGATTTGTAGTCGCATCACGGTATCTTTTAGCAAGACCAAAATCAATAATATAAACCTGAAAATTACATAATGACAATAGGATTCAATCAGAAGAAAAGAAAAAAGCAAACTAACTAATAAACCAATAAAAACTAAAAAGAGAACAAAAGAAAGTCACCTGATTTGCTTTCCGACCAAGACCCATCAGAAAGTTGTCAGGCTTAATATCCCTGTGTAGAAAGCCCTTAGAATGTACATATTCGATTCTTGTAATCTGAGAAAAGGAGAGGCAGAAGAATCTGATCAGCCAAGCTGCTAATAAGGAAAACAGCAAGTAATTTTTTTAAAAAAAATTGACCATGTTTAAAAACACTCTTGCAATGCATTCCAAAGGTCCTAAATATTTACCAATAAGTATATAATAAAATGTAATAGTTCTCCAATATCTATGTGACATGAAAAATCACTGACGAAAAAATCAGAGAGCAGAAAACAAAACTGTGGTGCAGCTCTATTAGTCTGTATGCTGACATAAAGCTCTTATCAACAGAAACACAGTAGTATGAACATTATAAAGTGTTGAAGGGAAACTGCTGTTACCATCTGGTCAGCCAACATTAAAACAGTCTTCAATGAAAGCTTCCGGTCACAATAGACAAAGAGATCTTCCAAGCTAGGACCCAATAAATCCATGACCAGAACGTTGTCATCACCATCCACACCAGACCATTTAATATGTGGTACACCACCTAGAAAGGAGAAAACTATAAATTACACCATAATCTGTATATCTACCATAAAGTGCACAATATCCAAAACATACTTCCTCCCTGGAGAATATTGTATAACTTGGCCTCGTAGAGAAGTTGAGGATGTTTGGTCTTATTGTTCTCCTACAAAAAATTTTGGTAGAGAAAGGAACCTATAGTGTTAGATCCTACCAAGATGTGAACACCACGTAATATTAAAAGTAATTAAAAAGATACTAAGAATGCAAATATAAAGCCAAAGGCGAAAAAGAAGAAACAGTAAAGAAGTGCAAAAATAATTCAACATGGTCACAATATAATTGCAATCAATGAAATTTGAGTGCCCGACTGAGAAATTAAATGATTTAGACTAGGAAGTGCATACTTATATCTAATTTTATTTTATTTCTGAAATTGAAACATGTAATATGGGAAATTTAGCGATTTATTCGAGGCCGTAACCAAAACAAGAAGTATTTTGGAAGGCACAGAGAATCGCTTATTGATATCACCAGCCTTTAATGTTATATGATAAACACACTCTTTAATAACTCTCTCCGTTTCAATTTGTTTGTTTGGTATTAACTAGACATTAAGAAAATAAAGAAGAATTTTGAATTTGTGGTCTTAAATTAAAGATATTTAGAATGTACCAAGATATCCTTTAATCTAGTGCAGAGAAGGATCTATGTAGAAGGGTTGGGGGTGCCACAACACACGGATGTCTCACTTGAAACTTTGTACATATATGTATACCCATATATATGTAAAAGAAATTGTAAAAGCATTAAGTGTGGCACCCAGAGAAACAACGGAGCTCAAGGCGCTTGTGCTTAAAGCTAAGTTTTTACTTCTTGCAACGCAAGTTCGAATCCCATTGGATTCATTTTCTAGAACTATTTTAGCATGTTGCACTCATTGTTAAAAGGGTTGTGGTTATATAGATTAGAACCCTAGACCTCTTCTAATTAACAAAATTAACTATACCAAGTAGACAAGGCTTTAACTTGTGTTAAGAATTGTTGATCAATACTATTTTAAGTTTTCCTCTTGACACCACTTTATCAAAATGCTCCATCCGTTACCTTTCAAAGCAACGTGGCCACATGGAACACTGAAATTAAAACGTTACCAAAGAAAAAAAAATTGATACGGATGCAAGACTAACAATTAACGGATGTAAGACTAACAACTTAAAATGGAGGCAGTATCAGTTATCACATGCAGCCAAAAGACTCCAACCATTGCTATCTTCTATCTCAGAGACATATTAACCTAGTGTTTTTGGCTCATCATCTCTGCTGGAACTAAGCTTCACACTCACACACTACAAGCACCAAGTACAAAGTTCACCGCATGATCCAATAATAATAAACTTCCCTAGTTATTTTCTGATGCACCAACCACTTACAACATGAAAAGCAATCACTCACAAAAAAAAAATCAACAAAATTCATAGCTCAAGCTAATAAGAACTCACAATTTTGACAGCGACGATCTCAAATGAATCAATATGCGTAGCTGCAAAATTACAAAATTCACACATGATCATCATAAAACTCACCACAAACTGTCAGTACAACAAAACAAAAAAAAATACAAGCTCGAAACATATACACTTTGCTGCCTTCACAAATAACACTCACCGAGAAAAATTTCACCAAACGATCCACTACCGATTTTTCGGCCGAGCTTGAATTTACCTCCGACGATTCTATCCATATCTCAGATCGACGGCTTAGATCAGATCAGACTCCTCACAGATCATGAAAAAAAAACGAAAAAACTCTTTTGAAGATTCGGCGACGGCGCAAACAGCAATCACACACAGATTCAATTGAAGAAGAAGAAAACGGAGTTGCAATCGAAGTAAATAGCACCGGCGAAGAACTCGAAGATTTTCCGGTGAAGAAAAAAAAAAGTCGGCGGCAAGGAGGGAGGGGGGGTTAGGGATAACAGGGGAAGTGTATTATTTTTGTGTGTATATATTTGGTGTGTGATTACGTTACGGTTTCACGAGCGCAAATGTGAAAAGAGGATAAAGGTTCCACGTGGATGACTAAATTGTGGATGATTTTCTTTGCAATTTAACTTTGTGGCCCATTTGAACAATGGGTTGGGCCTATATTGGTGATACAATAATATATTCAGTATAATTTCATAAAATAAAATATGAAAATGATAGAGTATATTATGTATTCAAATCATAATTCCATAAAGTAGGATATATAATCTTAATTCGATAAAGTATAATATAAATGATAGAATGTATGCAGACTTGTATGCATTCAACTGTAAAGAATGAAATCTGTGTTACTTTGTGTTTAATGTATACATGATTTGGTGGTGATAGATAAGAGAACCTATGTTTAGAGGAAGTATTATTAGTTCATGAAATGAAAAAAGAATATGATGTGGCGGTCAACGATTTAAATAATCTAATTTTGGCCAGCAATAGGATGTTACTTACGAGGTGGTCGGGATATACAAAGTATTTTTTTTTTACGGGGGAGTTTGGACAAACACCGTTGCCCCCTCCTAAATCCTTCCTTGTGACGGCGACCTCTTCATCGACGTCACCCTTGATCCGTCCTAAAATCGTCATTAATTATCCATGACGTTATCCCTGTCTTTTCCTCAACCTTGAAATACCATTACAAGCGACATTCATTCTTCTTTCTCCGCCCCATAATAGCTAATCAATTTTAGATTTCTTATCAGTCATTTTGAGGGATTTGATTTTTGGAAAAATCGAGGTAGAGCAACGGGGTGAATTTAGAATTTAATTGAAATCCGTTTTGGTGAGTACAAACTCTCTCTGTATGTATGTAAAGTCTTGAAAAGCCAGCCGAATTTTGAATCTTAAACCTATTAAGCTTAAATGTTAAATTCACCCTCGAACTAAAAGAAATAGGAATTTTCGCTACTATCCCTTCTTAAAATAGCTATTTAGCAATTAATCTCCCTTTTTTATATTTCTTACCATTAATGGACATTTTTACTATACGGTCTAACAATTTGTAAAAAAGAATTTGATTATAATCTAAAATTATCTCATCCTAATTTATGCAAGTATGTAAAGCCATATTTACCTAACTTCTAAAAATAGAGACAAAATCTAGATGAAGAATCTAAAAGAAATTTTTATACTGAATATTGCATTATCATCAATACTTCCTTTAATTATTTATCTTGGTCAAATGGTATACATTATAAATTTTCCAAAGAACAAATATCACAATTAAAACAACATTTTATAAAAGAATAAGGTATAATATCTTGGGGGGGGGGGGGAAAGAACAGAATAAATTACAACAAAAAAATCAAGAAAAAACAAGAATATATGTATCAATAATACATCTCATTTGTATGTATATATATATATATATTGGACTCAATTTTATTTGTTAGAATTGAGGTTTAAAACACTCTCCAGGAAATTGACCGTTGAATCGCTTTGTATCTTTGCAATAATCATAAATCATGGAATTGTTCCTAACCCATTCCATTTGACCTTGTTTCGCGTAACTCAATTGATTATATTCAGGAGCAGTATACCAGTTACTTGGAGTTTGAGTTGCACATTGACTAATGCTAATGGGTCCGTTCCAGGCACAGGCTCGTGGGGCGAAATTTCGATACTTGGCTATAAATGGTGCATTGGTCCAGTCACATTTGACAAGACCACCTCTAGTTGCCCAACTATCAGCATTCCAAAGGCTAGAGTAAACCCCCATTGCTTGGGCGTTTGGATAGGGAATGCCTTGGCTCTGATAGTTTCTATAGACTCTAATTGGTATATCGTCAACGTACCATCTACAACATAAATAAATAGACATTAGTCAAGAATTGACTCGATCAATGCTTCATTTAATATTTAAGATTCTTACTACTGAATTTATTTTTACTTTTATAATTCTGAATTCAAAATTTAGTATTTATTGGCGTTTCAGTATCTATATTGAAGTTGATAATGTGGATTCAATTGAAAGCTTATCACATTGGTTAATTATCTTGATATATAGAAAGTGAAAGAGGAAACACCAAGCAATTCTTTTATAATAAGGATGAAGTTCAACTTTGCTTTGAGTTGTTAGGCTAGTAAATATGTGCTATTTCTAAAACAATCCTTAACAATAGCGGTAAAGTCATGATTTTTTTAAGAGCGTTTAAAAATATACATATATATAATTTTTCGATAAAGAGTATTCAACTTACACGACTGCATTAGGGTTCCAATGAATAGTATAGTTATGATAATCAGCAGTTGGATCAAACCATGGATAAAATTGTTGTTCCCTGCCTCCTGCACCTTGAGTAAATATATTTGTGTGTATAATATATGGTTGTCCTGATATATTTCCTAGAAATTCGAAATCGATTTCATCATGCTTGTCACCAGTTGAGGATAACTGTGGAATTAAAAACCGAAAATTAGATACTCCTTTGTAATAATAATAATAATACATATATTTAACAATATGAATTAAACTTAAGATAGTGTTCGATACGAACGAAAATATTTTTCATGAAATATATAAATTTTCGTAGAAAAATAAGTAATTTAATTTTCTTAGCTATTTTTTGGTGTTTAATTAGTAAACAAAAAACGTCCCAAGAATATTTTATATATACCATGTTAAAGAAATAGACTTTGAGCTTATTACTCAATCACATTGCCCAAGATTATATAAGAAGACCAAACACAGAATCAACAATCTACACAATGTCATGGTCCGGTTCGAGTCCCTTAGGGTATGGAGTTGCTTTTGTTAGGAAGTGTTTTACCCCTAAAATATGATTTTTTTGCGCGAATCCATATATAATTGGACTCCAATGTGGATACTAGACACTAGATGAAAAACAAAAAAGAATCTTGAATTTTTCAAGTTCTATTGATTATGTTATATATTTTGAATGCATATTAATAAGATAATTTTTTTTTAAAGGACTACTATATGTATGATATAATTTGTTATATTATCTATTGAAGATTATTTAAGGTGACACTTACATAGTATGCTGTGACTGTTCCAGCAGAATTTCCAGGTACCAATTTAATTTGCATTTCTATACTTCCAAATAGAAATGTTCCTTTTGATTGTACACCTGAACCTGAAAATGAAAATAAACCAAAGTAGCAATTATTTAGTGACATAATTTATATATAACAATGCGATGTACAAAATATTTTACGTCAATAGGGTCTGAAAAAGAGAAGATGTAGACAGTCTGCCCTAATACAATCATTAATTACTATTTTCACAGTTCAAACTCATGACCTACTAACTATATTTTCGCAGTTCAATAAACTTATGACCTACAGGTGTGGTGGTCACCCCCTTTGTCTAGAACCGGGCATCCAGTCGTGTAGGAAGACTCACTCTAGCCACTATAGAGACCCCACCCCCAATTCTAGCTGAGAAGCACCCTCCACTTACTTCCATTTTTCCGTGTGCCCAAAAGCCCCCCACCCCCCGTTTTTTGAGACCCTTTATGATTCCCTCGATCACCCAATCTTATGAGAAGCAAGCCCAGCAGGCCCTGTCTTAACCTGTCCTCAGCCAGCCAACCCTCATTACCAGGCTGCTGGCAGTGCTAAATGCTCCGCCACGAAGCAAGCTTTCCTGAATACGGCGAAAGTGGCTAAAGAAGTCGGAGGAAGAAGGTAATTGGACAACTGTATACACGAGGGTACATTATTATTCTGGAAATTGACAACATTTAAAAGACACTAAAATATTACAACGTATTTTTTCAACGAAAATGATTGGATAGAAATTAATATATTTACCTGAGGATTGATCCAGGACAAGTTGAAGATCATCACCTTGCATCCAAGAATGATGGGAACCCCAATTAATGTACATATTATCTGAGAAAATACCATTAACCATAACTAAAGAATCAAATAACACAATTGTTGAAATAATCAACAAATTAGCCAATGAAATAACTAGAGAGCTGCCCATTTTGAACATAAATGGGATAATTAACTTATTTTTTCCTAGAAAATTAATGATGTATTTTTGTTCTTAGGAATATGAACACATATATTATCTTTATATATAGTTCATAATCAAATAATACCATTCCAAGAAAAAAAAAACTTGAAAAATGTATTATTATTTAATTTGATCACGTCTTGATTTGATTTGCTTAGCTATTAGTTTGTACAGATGGATCAAGGGGAAATAATTAGGTGGAGGGGGCTGGAAAAAAGTATTTTAAATTTTAAGCAATAGGAACATGAAATTATATGAATAATATGGAAGCTAACACGTGGATCGAGGTGGAATGATTGAAAATTGAAATGCATTTATCTTAAATTAGAAGTATCGTTTATGAATTTTGAAAATAAAAATAATTATATTGTGAACGTCAACTTCTAAAAATGAGACTTACGATATACAAGTTCGAATATGACTGAACTTTAATACGAATATTAAACTACAGATGAAACGTAAATATGAAAGAGAGAGAAGTGGCAAAGCATACAGTTGGGACGCGGCTTGAGAATTATGAAATGACGTGCATTAGACTATTGGAAAGACTCGACTTGGCCGGCTGACCGGCCTAATTATAAACTAGACCTTGGTTTTAATTTTTGTTTGCGATTATTCGGAATTTATTGACTTTATTAATTTGAATTTGTATCGAATATGAGTTTTATTAGAAGCAGAATTTTTTATTTACTCTAGCTGAATTTGAAAAATCGTGATCTTCCGGATGATTGTTTTTTTAGCTTGTATCAATGGCACAAACGTGTATATATATATTCTTGTACTCTTTATGGATGCACTGTTAACTATATTTTAGATTGTGCGAGTTTTTAAAGATAGATATTCATATATACACATATATTTTCTAAAATTAACAGGTGCACGTGTATCCCTACGTATGAATGTGGATCCGCTCTGCAGTATTATTACATGCTATATATTGAACAAACTATGTGATGTGTTTTTCTTTTTTGTTATTTAATAAAGAATAATAACTATCTTTTTTATATAAAAATAATCCAACTTAAAATTTCATAACACATGAGATGATTTACAATCACAAAATGATATTTATAATTTCTTTTATTTTAGAGCATAAATTTGAGAAGTTTTTTCACTATAAAAAGCACACATGTTTTCTCCAAAAAAAACAATGAGAATAATCTATACATTATTTTATGTGAGATAACAGATGAAATAACACATATCCAAATATCTAAATAAAATCAGATGTTGTTTGAAATTAATTTTTTGGAACTTAATTACAATGTGAAAAAATGATTTTTTTATTAATTTACAGGGAAAATCAATAAACTACGTTTAATAACTTATTAAACAAATTACAAAAAGAGAATTCTAGAAAAAATCTTTCCTTTTCCTTTTCCTTTGCAAAAGTCCAACAGGACAAGGCACTTGAACGTTGAATTATTATTTACAATAATATCTTTATTCATGTCTGAAGTCTCTTTTTTTTATTTATTCAATACTTTATATCATTAGATAGAACGTTTAATTATTTTTTTAATAAATAATAAAATAAAATTTTTTAACATGAAAGTAAAAATAAGGGAGGGCAGGCTTTATCTCATCAAATCCTAATGAGATAATGAACCGTAGATTTTCTTTTTATTTATTTATTTGAGATCGCTTTAAATCAAACTATATTTTAGTTGGATTGAATTATTTGCAATGATTTTTTTTTACTTCATCAATATTCATTAGCTTATATGCAATGAAAATATAGTAAGTGCTTGAATATATATATTTAATTCATATATAATATGTGTATAATCATGTATAATTTAATACGACAATATGATTCAATTATTTTTATTGATTGGAATTATGCTTTGTAATTTTTTAAATAGATGTATTTTACAAATGAATACAAATAGATAATCTTTCAACTCCGTCTTTGTAATAATCATGTAAAAATTCCAAATAAAAATAATCAAGTTTTTTTCTTTTTTATTATAAAGAATAAAGTACATGAATATAATAAGATCAAACTCAACAAGATCTTCTTATTCAATACAACAACAATGTTGTAAAAATAAAAGTAAAACAAATATAATCAAAATATTCAAGAGCATTGTAACAATTTAAAAATATAACTTTCATTGTTGCTTCGATAAGATCAAAACAACTCCTTTTCTTTTTTCAGATATATGAGAAGTCACTCCGATTTGTTACGTGCCCTTCTAGTATTGTGGCAATGAGCACTCAATAGGCATAACTCCCTTGAATCTTTTCACATCCTTGCAATAATCATAAATCATATTCTTGCTTCTAATTGAGATCATTTCACCAACTTTATTTGCACTCAATTTATAGTATGAAGGTGAAGTCCACCAATTAGAATTTGTTGGAATTGCACATTGGGAAATACTCATTGGTCCATTCCAATAACAAGCTCTTGGTCTAAAATTTCTATAAGTTGCAATAAATGGTGCATTTGTCCAATCAATTTTAACAAGACCACCTCTTGTTGCCCAATCATCTGCATTCCATAGACTAGTGTAGACTCCCATTCCTTGTTGGTTTGGGAATGAAATGCCTTTGGATTGATAGTTTCTAAATACCCTAATTGGAATACTATCAATGTACCATCTGGAAAAAAAAATACAAACATTGCCACATCAAAATTTCAAGAAATTGTCTAGTTTTTCGTGTTTGGTACGACAGAAGTCATCGTCGGAAAATATTTAGAGTGTTTGGTTGGAGAGTGGAATATATTTCTAAAGAAACATTTACAATTAAAGGTTGATTATTTGTACTATTATTATTATTAGTTCATCTGTTTTAATTTATGTGACGAACTGCCGCTATTTGGTTGGACATAAGGTTTAAAAAAGGAAAACTTTTGAAATTTGTGGTAAATTAAAAACATGCGACAAATATTTGTATGGCTATAAGTCATCTTGTTACGAGTAAAATCAGAAGTTTAAAGTTAAACTGTTTTTAAATAAGAGCGTATGATATTATTCTTTTTAAGATAAACCAAAAAGGATAAGTACGATACAAATAAAGTATAGTGGATAGTGTGTTGATGAAGTTAAGAGTTGGTTAAACTAATACTATAAAGTTAAAAAGTTGAGATAATCGTACAAGAAAATATATTTGAAATTTATAGATAATGAAATTTTTATATAGTTTCGTTGATAGGTAAGATGATTTTTATATAATGAAAGGAAATTATCTAAAAAGATCGACTTACACAACGGCGTTAGGGTTCCAATGAATTGTGTAATTGTGAAAATCAGCAGTTGGATCAAACCATGGATAGAATTGTTGCTCTCTATTTCCAACACCTTGGGTGTAAATATTTGTGTGTATAATATAAGGTTGTCCTGATATATTTCCTAAAAACTCGAAATCAATTTCATCATGCTTTGTACCAGTAGAAGATAGCTGTCATGATAAATTTTAAAAAAAATAATATTATTACATAAAAAATGTAATTTACATCTTATTATATACTATTAGTGCATAAAATATAAAGTTGGTTAATTTTGACACGTTATATAAGTATACTCACATAGTATGTTGTGACAGTTCCAGCAGAGTTATTAGGTACCAACTTGATAAGCATTTCGAAGCTACCAAAGAGAAATGATCTTTTTGATTGAGCACCAGAGCCTGAAATTTAAATTTAAAAGTCAGAGACGAATCTAGAGCAAATTCCTTAAGTACTGACTACTATTTTCAAATTGCGTACACAACGTGTAAATTTCAAGATATATATCTATATAGTCATATCACACTCATTTTGAACCAATTATATCCAGATTCTGAATCTACCTCTACCTAGAGCAATCATCATCGAAGCAAGGGTGTGGCTAGTTGGTTGTTAAGACTAAAGCCAATGCCGAAAAAATTACACTGTATATAAATAGTTTAATTTTTTTATTGTATATTATGTATATAAACTATTGAATCGCGTCAATATAAATAGAAGATTTTAGTACATGGGTAAAGAGTTCTAATATTATTTTTGGTCCTAGATTCAAATCCCAAATCTAACATTCTTATATTTTTCGGATTATTCCCATCATATATATAAATTTCTGGCTCTACTACTGAATTTTAAAAAATCGAAAAATATTAAAACTTATACCTGCAGATTTATCAAGAACAAGTTGAAGATCATCCCCTTGAAGTTTACAATGATGAGCACCCCAATTAACATACATGCTACTTGATGTCATCCCAATGACTACATATGTATGAAATAATGCAATTGTTGCAATAATCATTAAAACCAATGAATTAAAATCTATAAGTTTTGCCATCTTAAAATTATTTTTTGTGATTTGTACATTTGCTATTAGACTATGGTGGATTTATATAGCATAATTTTATTTTATTTTATTTTTTTTAAAAAAAACTTTGAATTAGTATGTGTAATTTTATGTATTTTGTACTGCTGACCATGTTTGAGGTTGACATATTAACTAATACCAAGTAGATGCAGTTGACAATTAATCAAGAAATTTGGTTACATGTATATGTTGCATTTGTTGGTGTTTGAACATTTCTTTAAATTGATGATTGAAGTTTATGGTTACAAGTTATATAAATTGAAGTTTAATATATATATTTTGTATTTTGGGAAACAACTTTTAGTTGATGATTGACATTTATGGTTACACTATTTTATTGATAAATAAACATTAAGAAATGACAAGCTTTTGAAAAAAAAGAGAGGTGCATTTTACACTTTAAAGTGAATTTTATATAGTTTTAGGGCAAAGGACTGAAATTACTTACTTCTAAGGAAAAATTATCATTTGTCCCTTATAAGTTTATAATTACAGAAATCCCTTAAAATGATATAATAATATAAGCGCTGATACATTAATCTGATGCGCGAGATACATTAATCGTTAAGTAAGATACATTACATTTTTTACATGATACACTAATATGATGTACATTTTATACATGATACGCTAATCTGTTGCGTGAGATACATTAATCTGATGCGCGAGATACATTAATTTGATGCTCTTATACATTAATCTGATGCTTGAAAATGAGAGATTTTAAGAATTTGTAAAACTAATAGGGAATAACGATAATAAGAGAACTTAAAAGTAGAATTTCCGTCATTTTTTCTTTTATATATTGAGATATAGGAGAAAAATTAACAACTTTAATAATAAGGCATATTAAAAATTAAAATTGTATGCACATTTTTGGTTCGATTACAATGTCACTCGAAGGATAAATTTGTAAGAGTTTATTGGATCACAACAAACAATACATGTCACAAGTAGGTTGTGAAATTGAAATTTGTACGTAAGGGTGCAGCTAGAAGTTCGGATATGATTCGATTAAATTTTAAGCAATAGTTTTTGCTTAAACAATATATTTTTATTTCGTAAAATTTTAAATATGTACAAATATGAAGTTTAGAACTCAATTTTCTCACTTGAAGTCGTCACTTTATAATTTAGTTATGATTCCACCTTTGTCTATACATATAAGCTTTGATGATCTTCTTGTATGTTAGACATAATCCCTTTGTCTCAAATTATCTGTCGAATTTCATTCATTTTATCTTAAATTAAAATAGCAAATAATTTGTGATACCTATTTTCAAATAATTTGAGATATCTACTTTCAGAAATCACGATAACAGATAATTTGAAACGAAAAAGGTACTAAATACTCATATTACCTAACTAGCTTGTTAAGTTCTTCCCTAGTTATGTCACATTATTTTGAAAATGTATAGATAGTTGGAATTTTGAGTTTTGAATGACGTGCATGAGCCTAAAATATGAGAGACTTTATAACTATATTTATTAGGTCTAATTAATTTTAATTAATTAATTAAGACGTGCAGGCCTTAAAATGTCATTCTTTGAATTGATAGAACTATAAATAGTTTAGCCTATGAAAATATTGATACTAAGGTGTGTCGTACTCCTAAATAAGTCGATTGTCTACCTTTACTTTATGTGTATGAATTGGTCTTGATTACTTGAGAGTATGAGATATTAATACAAAATAATTGAACATAACTTTTCAAAATATATATTCTACTTTTTCTAAAGAAAAAAGACATAAAACATGCACTTGTATTTACAAGTTCTAAAAACTATCAAAAATATTCAATCATACGGAAAAACATACTTGTTAAAAAAAGAAAAGGGAAAATAATAAATGAGTTTTTAAAATTTTGTTTTGGAAAAACTATCTTATTAGACATACATTTAAATCATATTACGTGCACTGTCACTAATTAAGAGTTTTCTATCATATATTGAAAAAGATACAACTAGATACATGTATTTTTGTTACCATATACACTAAAATAGTGAGGGAAGCGAGCGAGACAGGGAGGGAGGCGAGCGAGATGGTTATGTATCTCATATACATGTGAATCACACGAAATACACACTACATACATGTACTTGTATGTTTCTGATGTGATTCATATGTATCTTGAATACATAACCATCTCGATTGCCTCCCTCCCTCCTCATCTCGCTCATGTATTTGTATGTATATGGTGTGATCCGTATGTATAAGAGAGCGGCGAGCGAGATGGGAAGGAGGCAAGTGTGTTATGTATCGCAGATACATGCAAATCCACTTGGATACAATGTATCTAAAACAAATTGCACCTAATTTTGACACGATATATTCTGAAATATATGTATCTGAATGCACCAAAATTACAAAAAAAATATCGTAATATTGCAAACTAGAGCGTAGCTAAGTAATTAGCTCATAAAGAAATGAAATTTTGTTAAGTTTCACTTTTATTTTATGGAATACAAAAAAATTGGAACAAATTTTGAAATATTAAAATAGGCCCAACGATCATATTTTGGATTAAAAAGAGGCCTTAAGCTATTTTGGGCCAAATTTGATGGATAGATATTGAAGGATTAAAGTTCAAAGAAACATTAATTAGATACGATAGTGTGATTTAATTATTCTTATTGTATAACTATATTGTGCAAATTTTTTAATAAGCAAATTTTATAAATTAAAACAGATAGATAATCTTTTTATCTGAGTAATACTTATGTAAAAATTCTGAATAAAAACAATATTTTTTTACTTCAAAGAATAAAATACATAATAATATCAACTCAACAAGATCTTCTTGCTCGACACAACAAAATTATTAAAGAAAATAAATACAATAAATATAACCAAAATGTTTGAATTTCAAAGAAACATTAAAAATAATTCATCCCCAGAGGGAGAACGATAACAATTTAGAAATATAACTTTCACTGCTGCTTCGATAAGATCAAAACAACTTCTTTTCTTTCTTCAGATATAGTGAAGTCACTCCGATTTGTAACGTGCCCTTCTAGTATTGTGGCAATGAGCACTCAATAGGCATAACTCCCTTGAATCTTTTCACATCTTTGCAATAATCATAAATCATATTCTTGCTTCTAATTGAGATCATTTCACCAACTTTATTTGCACTCAATTTATAGTATGAAGGTGAAGTCCACCAATTGGAATTTGTTGGAATTGCACATTGGGAAATACTCATTGGTCCATTCCAATAACAAGCTCTTGGTCTAAAATTTCTATAAGTTGCAATAAATGGTGCATTTGTCCAATCAATTTTAACAAGACCACCTCTTGTTGCCCAATCATCTGCATTCCATAGACTTGTGTAGACTCCCATTCCTTGTTGGTTTGGGAATGAAATGCCTTTGGATTGGTAGTTTCTAAATACCCTAATTGGAATACTATCAATGTACCATCTGGAAAAAAAAAAAACGTCACATCAAATTCTGACGACATGTCTGATATGATAAAAGTCATTTATAACATATATTTCAAATCACAAGTTTCAAATAATTTTATAATTTTGTGCCTAGTCAGATACTCAGATATCAAAGCACTTGTAGTGAGGTCATGTGTAAACCATGAAAGGAAGTTGTCTGAAAAGATCGACTTACACAACGGCATTAGGGTTCCAATGAATGGTGTAATTGTGAAAAGCAGCAGTTGGATCAAACCATGGATAGAATTGTTGTTCTCTATTTCCAACACCTTGGGTGTAAATATTTGTGTGTATAATATAAGGATGTCCTGATATATTTCCTAGAAACTCGAAATCGATTTCATCATGCTTGGTACCGGTAGAAGATAACTGTCATGATAAAATAAATTAAACGCCATTATATAAATAACGTTCACATCTCGTTATATATTGTCAGTGTACAAAATTTAAAATTGATTACAAGTATACTTACATAGTATGTTGTGACAGTTCCAGCAGAGTTGTTAGGTACCAACTTGAGAAGCATTTCAAAGCTACCAAAGAGAAATGAATTTTTTGATTGAGCACCAGAGCCTGAAGTTAAATCAAACCACAATAATTAGTAAACTCAAAAAATACAAATTCTAGTATTTTTCTCAATTAAATATACAAAATTACTAGTAAGGCTATCTGTCCAAATTCAATCTAACCTGTCCATCTGACATTTTACGCGTAATATACAAAAAAAAAAAAAATTACTAAATATATCACAAAAAAAATTGTAACTTGCCTGCAGATTTATCAAGAACAAGTTGAAGATCATCCCCTATAAGTTTACAATGATGAGCACCCCAATTAACATACATGCTACTTGATGTCCATCCATTGGCTAAATATGATTGAAATGTGATTGTTGCAATAATCATCAAAGCCAAGGAATTAAAATCTATGATTTTTGCCATCTTTAATTAATTATTGTGATCACACTTGGAAATTGTATATTTTTTCTTAGGCTATGTAGGGTTTATATAGCAAAAAAAATTAAAAAAAAAAAAGAACTTTTCAATTACTATATTGTAAACTTGTTTTTATAAATTTTGTGCTGACCATGTTTGAAGTTGACATTCCAAAATACCGTGTGGATGTAGTTGGCAAATTAATCAAGAAATTTGGTTACATGTATCTTGTATTTAATTTGTTAGTATTTTTTAGCAAGAAAAAAAATTAGAATATTTGTGATGATAATTGAAGTTTAATATAGTATTTTAGGAGACCACTTTTACTTGATGATTGACATTTATGGTTTCACTATTATTATGTAAAAAGTTGTGTGACATTTCTGACGGAGAAAGGACTATATTTAATAAAAATATGTAAAAGAAAAAGAGAATGAAATGACGAGCTTTTGAAGGTTCGTTTTACATCTTATATAAAATTGTATATTGAAATCTAGTAGAGTAGTGAAGAACTTTAATACAAGGCATATCAAAAATTTATATAGTATGTGCACTTTTGGTTTGATGATGGTGTGATCATACGATTTGATCGAATCTAATAAATTTTGCTTACATATGTATTTAATAACTTTTTAAAGTATGTACAAATATGAAATGTAAAACCCAATTTTATCAATTGATATATAAAGTCTTCACTCTAAGATTAATTATCATAGTAAAATAAAATTTTGGCTCTATCTCTGTCAATATATATATGCGTTTTGAGGATCCCATTGTGTGTTGAAATACTTTGACCGTTTAAAACTATATGTCGTATTTTTCTTTTACGTGCTCTTTAAAAAAAAAATTAATAAGGAGAGAATTTTGACTATTGTACCCTCATTTATATCTCAAGATAATATCTTTTCATATCTTATTGTATTGAGGTGTTTGTAGTCTTTAAGAACAACTACGAGTAAGAATACAATCGTAAAAAGTTAACTTTTGTCTTAAAATTTTAAAATAACAAATTATTTAAGATATCTATTTTTTAAAATCACGATAAATAATTTGAAAAGAAATTACTAAGTACACATTTTTAAAGTAGCTTGTGAAGGTCTTTCCAATATTATGACACAATTTTAAAAATGTATAGAGTTAAATTTTGAGTTTTGAATGACGTGCATGAGACTAAAATATGAGAAGTAATATTAGGTGAAATTAATTAATTAATTAAGACGTGCAGACCTTAATTAATGACATTTTTTTGAATTGATAGAACTATATAAATTGTTAGCCAATGAGTGTACTGAGCCCTAAATACTTCGATGGTCTATTTCTACTTTATATTTATAAATTCGTTTTGCTAGTTTGAGAGTGTAAGGTATTGTTATAAAGATATATTTTAAAAGTTTATTTTTTTAACGCGCCTTCTCATCTTCTTTTCAATAATTTTACTATGTACTTTCACTTTTAAACATTATTATAAAAAAAAGTCACAATTTTTTTATGATATGATAGAAATTACGATCTACTCCTTGAATTAAAACTTAGCCACATCATCCATATTCGGTGTTTACATCAAACAGACTAATGCATAACATGTGTAATGTACTAATAATGATTGATGTATAAATAATTATCATCACTTCAGTTTGTACTTCACTTTTTAAAGTTAAATTAATTTATTTATTTTAATCATCGAGTAAGAGTACGTTCTTACTTTATCGGCCTTTTGAATTAGTACTTCTAAATTCACACTTTTTTGGGTATAATTTTGCAATTTTGCTTTTACATTTGTTTTTCGACATGATTATATGGTGTTTGAAAGATTTTTAAAGCTTGTGGTCTAACACATGCATATATAGAAATTATTATTTATTAACGATAAATAAGAAATTTAAAATAAAATTATTTGAATTAAATATATGTCATTCGGGATAGATATAAAAAAAAAGGGCAAAGGACAGAAATCACATACTTTTAAGGCAAAATTACCATTTGTCCCTTATAAGGTTATAATTACAAAAATCCCTCAAATTGCTACAATAATACAAGCGCTGATACATTAATCTGATGCGCGAGATACATTAATCGTTAAGTAAGATACATTATATTTTCTACATGATACACTAATCTGATGTACATTTTATACATGATACACTAATCTGATACGCGAGATACATTAATCTAATGCACTAGATTAATCTGATGCGCTGATACATTAATCTGATGCGCGAGATACATTAATTTGATGCGCAAAAATGAGGGATTTTGAAAATTTGTAAAAATAATAGGGGATAATGGTAATAAGAGAATTTAAAGGTGGGATTTCTGTCATTTTTCCAAAAAACAATGTGTAATATAAATTGAGACGAAGGAATATTATTGTCATTTGAATTGGGCTTGTTAAAAGTGGCCCAACCCAAATGATACCTAAGGAATGCATGTTGAATTTGAAGGCCCAATTTACAAGCCCACCTACTATATTCTAGATTTATTCATAAATCGTAGACTAATTAAGCAAGATTGAGTATGAACTAATCGTATCTGTATTGAATATATTCAGATCCTTCATTATAATGCCAAGGACACCGCTCCTAATAAGATTTTTTTTTCCATATGCTCAAACTCGAGACCTCTATTACTGACTGATAACATATGTGTTAGCAAGATTTGGTGGGATTACAATCACATGATTGAGACATTATACTTTTTATATCAAGAGAAAAGTTTGAGATGGTAACTAAGCGCGTTAAATTTGAATAGATTTAAATTGAATTAATTTAATAGACGAATCATAACTCAATCTATCCGAAATTTGTTTGGGTCAATATGGTTGGATTTCAACGAGTCAAATGATAAGATCATCAACATGGCCCAACCTCTCAACAATGAGTATAAATAATTACATTAAATTTTTTGTTTAAATCTCAATAATATGTCTTAATTTATAGTTTTAATAGTACAATAAGATAAATGTTAAATATCTAAAAAGAATTAAATTGGTAAAATTAAAATTTTAAATTTGTCTTTGCATAGTAATGAAGATGTTGTCAACAACAAACCAATGTTAGAAAAAATTTCTACATAGATGGGTGGAAAAAATACCAAGCTTACAAGTCTTCGACACTGAGGCGGAGTTAGGTGGGATTTTATGGGTTCATACGAATTTATTAGCTTTTTCGTAGAATCTATATTTGTATTAGAAAATTAAATAAATATGTATATTAACATGTGAACCGCTAAACAAAATTGTTTTAGAACCTCCAAACTCCTAAACTTGGCTCCACCTCAGCTTAACAACATATACATAAATTTTTTTTTTAATAATAACGTTGTATTTTAAAAACGTATTGTTATTATAAATGATATATAATATAAAATGATATGAAATATTAATTTTACAAGAAAATTTGTCTGTTATAATAAAATAATATTATAAAAAATGATTGTTATAAAAAGATCTAAATAATTAAAGAGATGGAAATTTACATTCTTGTTATCTTCTCTAAGTCTGCATATATATTAGTATCTGGCTATCTGTTTCGAAAATTGAGTACATAATAATTATATATAGTAGTAGTAGCATACATCTCATGCAAATCTTATGAAATTGATTTCTGATTCATGACATTAAAGCGTGACATCCGGCTTAAGATAAGAAGTCTCATTATTGATAAAATATATGAGAAACGTCAGTGACGTATTAATTTTAAAGTTGTGGAGGTCTAGCTAGGTCCAGAGTAGACAATATCACTAGTGAATTGACCGTGACAAATATATATAGGGGTGTTGGGTTGGCTACAATCCTTTCGTCCTTGATATGACGTTTCGTGTTCGAGATTTTGAAAATGAAGATAATTATCTTAGAAGCGTCGTCCTTAATATGAAGTTTCTTGTTCGAGTTTACGAGAGTAAAAAAACTATCTTAAAAGAGTTATCTTAAAAAATGAATCTTATAATATGTGAATTCGAATTAAGATTCTGATGGCATGACAAATGCTAAAATTGTATTTTTGATATATTTTCAAAAAAGAAAATATGAAACGTACATAGCTACATTTTGAGTTTTGTAGCAAAATATGCTAAACAGATATCCAATTTTTCCACATGATACAATAATTTGTAAATTCGTAAACTATAACTATATTTTATGATTACACTCTAATATCATATATTAATTTTCTCAAATTTAATACAATTCTTAATATAAGCATCGAATATTGAATATATACATAAAATATTGATTTTCAAAGTGAGATTATTTTAATTGAAGGCATGGAAATGACTAGTGTTGACCAAATCCGACATGTTACTATGTAAAGCTAATTAATTAATTAAGTGCAACATGGAACTAACTTTAGTCAATTATATATCACAATCAGAACCCACATTAATTAGCAAATTTAAATGCCTGACAGACCATTAAGGGTTGTGATCTTAATTACCTGGTCCAAATCAAGAATTATTGCTTGTTTATTAATTTCTTCAGTGTTAATAGGATATGTGGAATCTCATTCCTAATATCTAGGGTATAAAATCGTTTTTGATAGAAAGTCATAATTTTTTTTGATTTTTATCTGAATTTAGTTTGAATTCAATGTAATTATCAAATATCGAATAGAAAACAAAAAATAGAAATGTATAAAATCCTGACCATGTAATCAAATTAAGATTTCATATTCTAGACGTGTTTATTAAGTTTTTTTTAATATATATATATATATATATATATAGAAATTTATTTCTTCTTTATATATGAATTAATCAATTTAGTAAATTTTAAATATCGAATAAATAAAATTTTAAGAAATTGTTATATCATAATGAAGTAGAGTGGGGATGTGAAGAAACAAACGTCATGTTTAATCTTTCATATTTGGTTCATTTTTTTCCGAGAAAAGGATTTGAAAAATACTTTAACTTTGACCAAAATTGTTGTTACGATATCAAACTTTATGGATGACCTTTTACCCCAGCACGATTTAATAGTATATTTTAAAGATACATATGTGCCCACGTAGACACGTTACTATTTATAATAATGCAATATTTATGATGTCCATGTGGACACATATATATCTTTAAATTATACTATTGAATATTGCAGAGGGTAAAAGGTCCTCCGTAAAGTTTGGTATCGTAACAGTACGTAATTTCGACCAAAGTTGAAGTATTTTTCAGGTCCTTTTTCCCTTCTTTCCTTAGAGGAAAGTTTGGAACTCTATAAATTGAATACTTCTCTTCTCATATCAACAAAACAATAGTATCCACAATGTAATCGTTTAGATATCGAGTTTGTTTATAGGAAGATTTTCTCCCAATATGTTTAAGTTTTTTAATATTAGTTTTATAATATATAGGCTGCTTGGCCAAACCATATTAATAATATGTCTTTACTATACATTTATTTATTATCTAATTTATCAATCATACGATTTGCAATTGTAAGCTTTCACGTAACACCCTCATAACTTTCGAACTCAAAAGAAAATTGTGTTAAAGGGCACATATATCAGATGCAAAATCTAATCTAATTCTAGTTATAAGTCAAGATATAAAGATTGTCAATGAATTGTTTTTTCCAAAAGCCAATTAAGGTATTCAACTATATATCATAAACTTATCTTTTCCTATAGTGACTATCATAGGGTATATAATTAGCATCTGGACATTATTAACATTATAATTGATACATGTTTTCAATCATGATTATTTTCATACATTGTACCAAATCAAAAAACATCCTAACACTTAAAATAAAATCCATAAAGATGCATACAAAAAATGAGGAAATAAAAAAAAAATTGTTCCCTTTATTTTTTTACCTAATGGGGAAGAAATATTTATTTTCAACATAGCACCAAATTAGTCTAGCTATCCACTTTTATTTTATGTCCCCATATACCTTCTTTTAATAAAGTTGAATACTGTTTAATAATAGTGATTTATTGATGATAGAAAACATACTGGAATTATGATTCTAACTAGAGTACTTGTACTTATTTGGTGACGCGAAGTCAGAATATGAATTTTATGAATTTAAAATTTAAGTAATATTAAGTGTGAGTAAATATTTGATGAATTTTTTTTTAGTAGAATTACAAAATGTGAATGAAAGTTAATATATCTGGTTGGATTCGTACATCGACTTCTAGCTCTATCCCTACTTATTCACAACAATCGAAAAAGAAGAACTCAAATAATATATCATCAAATATCCAATTTTGAATAATCAGATTGAATATGTGTCATTCATTAAAATGGTTCAACTATTAACAGATGACATGAATGTATGAAATATTTTTTTTAATCTACTAAAAATTTCCCTTCGAAGGATAGAAATAACGTTTACAGACCAATTTTTTAAGTAACCCTTTTTCATCGCATTGCAAATTCCACAAAAATAATTTCATGATAATATTCTATAATAATGATTATCTCTCCATTACAAAAACCGAAAAAGTGATTATTTGTGAAATTTACCCCTTTAAAAGAAATTAATTAGATGAATTCTTTTTCTTTTTTAAGACAAATTAATTTAAACTAATCAACAAGTCTCATAATTTAAATAGTAGCCACAAAAAGGATCATTTGTACAATTTCCTTCCATTGCAAATGGAATTATAACACATCCCATGGATATTGTTTTCCAATTATTTTTTTAATGGAAAGTCAATTCCCTTCAATTACACTTCTTGCTTTTTCTAATTAAAAAAACAAAAAACTAGTGAATTTCAATAAGTTGCTCATAATAATTTGTGCAACATTTGCAAAATACAAACCAAAGGGTGATCTCTAAATTTTTTTTTTAATTTTTTTAGAAAAACACGATTAACTAATTAGTATTCATAAGATATATTCAAATCCATAGTAATATAATAGTAGTAAAATCAAAGAGAAAGTCTGAGCTCCAAATCTAAATCTTGACAGCCATTTGATTCAGAATTTTGACTATTTGAACCAATAGAGTCACTTCTATCTTTTTTTCTCCTCCTTTCCATTGAATCCTATAAAATAAAATAAAAAATAAAATAAAATTACAATCAATTTTATTATTGCATTAATGTTAACTTAATCGTAACATATCAAGGATTGTGTTAGGATAAAATTCACGAATAACCACTTGTTACTCGTGCAATTGAAATGTAGCATGTTATGGAGTTTCAAATTTTACAGGTAAATTTAAAGATATTGTCATGCATGAAGGTTTATATGTGAAAATTGAAACTCTATGACGATGACATTATTTCAATTACATTGATAGAAAACTAACCAACCCAAACTATTTCATAGTTCCACTCTCACTATCAGAAAAATCATTCATTTTGAATAGACAATATCACTTCAGAATTTGGCTCGTCGATAAGGATTTTTGATTTAAAAAAAGTTGTCAGGAACTTTATTGACAAGTCACATTCTGACAAAATCCATCTAAAAAGGAGATTGTCTACCAGTGTCTTAACCAGAGATATTGAATTTGAGCCCTCGGCCTCAAAAATAAAAAATAAAATAAAATTATGTATTTCCCCTTTAATTTATATGGTGCGAATCCTGATTAGACAGATCGTCGGAGTGGATACCAACCCCCTTTCCCACAAAAAAAAAACATGCAAATTGTGCAACATGGAATTAATAAAGTAGCAAGTAATACCTCTATTTGCATGTTGTGGTGATGTCTAGTCATATTAGGTTGAGCATACACTTGAGGATCACATACTGTGCCAGGATGCCATGTACTGAAATTAACCACAAAAGTAATTAGAATCATTTTTTTCAAGTACAATTGACAATATTTTATGGAGATTAATAAGTAAATTGTGAGATTAACAGTTGAAATTGTTCATTAAATTATTAATATTCCTTGATTATGAAATAAGCAATAATTAAGTACCTTGGTCTAGAACTTGGCTGAGAATCTCCATATCTGATATTTGCTCCTTCAATGCCATTCATTCCCATCTGAATTTTTTGTAGATGAAGTGAAAAGGCAATAAAAATAACAGTTCGATACATAAAACATCTCATATTTACGTAGGGTTTGGGAAATAGTCGTATCACAAGGGTATTGGTTATTTTCACGGCTCAAACATATGAGCTATAGATCACATACAGATAACTACGTGGAAATAAATACTCTCTACATTTCAATTTATGTCTCTTACACTTCTAATTCTATTTTATTTTCAAGAAAATAAAAGAAGAAAGCATATTACTTTCGATATACAGTAATTCTCTTTAAAAACTATAAGATTAAAAGATATTTTGATACACTGAACATAGGTCACAAGATTCATTACTCTATATTACTTTCTTAAACTTTGTGATAAATCAAATTAAGACACATAAAATGAAACTGTACATAGGTTACAAGATTCAAAAATCAGTCTTTCTTAAAATTATGTCCAATCAAATTAAGACACATAAAATGAAACTGTACATAGATTACAAGATTCAAAAATCATTCTTTCTTAAAATTATGTCCAATCAAATTAAGACACATAAAATAAAATAAAAAGTATGAAGTACCCCTAATAAAGAGGGAAAATGAAGGTAGAAGTGTATAAATCTCCTCCAAATACACATACTAGAATTATCTTTCACAATTTACTCATTCAAAGAGGTACAACGGCCCGATCGACTAGACTTAACATAAATGTAGCCACTAGAGCCATTCTAAAAAGGGAGAAATTAATACTACTCGGTGAAATAGGTTCTTTTAAAATCAATTTGCTTATATATTTTGCTACAAAATTAGTGGTCCAATGTTTCTATATACTGTATGGAAAAGTTTATGAAAACAAAATGTGGAAATCTAAGTATGTATGTATATCTAGGGTTAATATGGATTAATTATCACATAAAAATTCAGATTTTTTTTAAAAATTAATAACACTAAGATCATTATTTCTCTTTTAAGATAAAGTAAGAGTGAATTCAAGACAATCACAAAAAAATGATCTAGACATATGAACAAGTAGTACATAATGTTTTGGGACATCTTCCCACATTATTGGAATGATAAAAAAAAATCAAAAAAACTTGAGATCCTAAAGAAAAATAGTTCATATATCCAATAAATATATTTCAAATGCATACCATAATGCCTTGGTGGTTGGGAAAACCATAAGTAGAAGAAGTTGTTGAGTATGAAAAAGATGAAGATGATGAATATGTTGCTTGTAGTCTCATTTCCTCCTGCAAATACACAAAATCCACACACACACACACACACAAATATAAGTAAGAGTTACATCAAAATCTTGAAAAAACTTAGGTCAACATTCTAATTCAAAAGAAAACAAACTTAGGAGATAGTGAGTACAGCAGTGACAGAGTCAGAACTTTAAACGTTATGAATTTAGAATCGATGAGAAAGTGAATTATATACTACTAAGTTTTAGCCTAAACATATGAACTTATTGTTAGATCTACTACTAAAATTTTTGAAGAAACAAAAATGATTAAACTTTATATAACAACTTAAAATTATTAGATCCACCACTAAAGACTTTTTTTTTTTGGAAGAGATAATTAAACAAGATAATTAGTGAAAAATTAATTTAATTACCTGAGTGAGATTGTTGGCATAAGGATTATTATTGTGAAGATAATTAGCACCCATTTCACTATGCAATCTAATTTTCTCTAATTGAGCAACACCAAGTCCTCTTTGTGGTTGTTTGTTTGGTTTTTCTGAATTATTTTTCTTGTTTTTTCTTGATGATCCTGATGAAGATGAAGATGATCTTTCATTTACAAAGTTTGATTCACCAAAATAATTGCTCCCCATATTTTCTTTTTTTTTAAAAAAAATAATCAAGAAAAATAATTTTTGGAACTTTGAGAATTTTTTGAAGAAAGAAGAAAGATTCAAGAATTGAGATGATTTTTAGCACAAAAAAATTGTAGCATTATAAGGCTAAAACAATTAAAGAAAGAGAGAGAGAGATCTTCAAAAGGAGTAGTTTTTTTTTTTAATTAAAAAAAAGATGACAATAATTGCATAGCTGGAAGAGATTGCATATAGATTTATGGAGATTGATTTGATTTATCCTTATATTATTGGATTTTATACCCTTTATAATTATTATTATTATTATTTAATATCTCCGTGGTAAGATCGAGTAAATCTGAATCGCTTATTGTATAACTTATTTTTAAGAGAGGGCCGTAAAGCTCCAATATGATTTTTCCTAATATTTAGGGCACAAAGATGAGACCTTATACCCTTAATATTTTTAAAATTTTTCATTTGATATTTGATATTGAGATTTAAATATATAGAAGTTATTTGTGAAAATAACAATTCCAATGAGGAAAATGCATTCTTAAAAATTTAAACTCGAGACCTATACCTTTTACTTTTACTAGCTAGCTTATTTTTGTGAACTTCTATAAAATTGTTTATTATTATTATTTTTATTTTTTATTTTTTTTATTTTTTATTTTTGTCTTAGTCAAGACTCAAGACTTTGATAGTGATTGTCTCTCTGATCATTAACTCATAAAATAATGCATAATTCTAAATCATATATTTCCCTTACGCGCTTCACCTCCCATGTTTCCTCAATCCCTTTTAAATTCATTCGACGGTCGATATTCATTTGAAATTTTAATAAATTTAAATTTTTATTATATAACTAGATTTTTTATAACAATTTTATTCGTTCTATTTTTCGACTTATACTGACCACCTATGATATACTTATAGTAACATTCGATAAAAAAAAATATGATTAAAAGAAATTAGTATTATAGTGGTAATTTTACCAAAAAAAAAACATATTATTATAGAAATAGATGTTGGTGTTAGTGGTAAAAAAAATCTATAGAAAGATAAAATATAACATAAAAATTGGTTTGAAAAAATTATACTAAATGTTTATAATGAAATTCATTAATTATATATACTGTGCTAAAGCTAGAAATTATAATATGAGATTTTTTCTTTTAAAAAAATAGAGGTTTATGTTAAATAATATATCATATATGTATTAGTGGTAATGATTTTTTTTAATATACTAGGAAACCTATTATGACAAATTAACTTAACCTCTAATTATTATTTTTTACATCAAACCTAACCTTATAATAGACAAATATATTCTCCTAATCAACTTCAAATTTACAAAAAAAAATTATTTAAAAAATACAAGTGGCGTGCTTCATACCCCTAATAATGTTAATTATAATATTTTCATAATTGTGTATTTTGGATAAAACTTGGGAGAAAATCTATAGGAATTTGGTTGGTATATCATTAATTAGGTAAGATGCAATTAAATTTATAATTATAAAAATAATGATTCTTTCATTAAAGAAAATTAAAATTTCCTTCCATCTATGTAGATTTTCAAGTTCTTTTTTCAATGTACTTGTTCATCAAATTTACAAAAAAAATCTCCACAGAGATTTTCTTCTGAAAGAGATGAAATAATTATATATATAACCTTATAGAAGATCTTCTTTTCTATTGTAATTAATGTAACAATATATTTCGTAATCTGACATCTGTATACATAAAGCATCTCATATTCATGTACGTTTTAGAAATAGGTTGAATCTTCTGTATTAATATTAAAACTAAATATTATCGATGAGTAAATCAATATTTACATGCATCTGATATTTACATCAAATTAGCTAAGTAATTTAACTTAGAGTAAAAATAAAATAAAATGATGATATAAATAACCTAATCATGGATAAGAGAAAAATATGTTATGTTGGTGAGAATATATTTATTAGTCCCATTAAAACAAAAATAATAAATAAAATGAGTTACACAAATATATTGGACCAACTAATTCACATTTACATCGAGTAAGATTAAATATTTGGAAATGATTTATTATTAGAAATATTTATTTTGTTTTTAGGTTTTGAATTCGCAACCTTTATAAGTAAAGGTGTCGAATACTTATTCATTTCATTACACTATGTTAAATGTTAGTAATGCTAAACTCAATTGATATACGTATCTTGTATTCAGATATATAATAATAATAATAATAATAATATATAAATATTGAGCGTGAATAAATTTTTTTCTAAATCAAAAGGATAGGGGAGTTGGCATGCAAAACCATATCAAATCGAGCTGTTACACGCTATAATTTGTGGGTCATATATTATGAGTTGTTTTGTTGTGAAAAAAAGAGAGAATAATCTCATTTGTTAAACACACATGTGAACTCAATAAATTACAAAAAAAACAAACCAATCAATTTCTTAAAATGATGTCATTTTTTATTTTTTTTTGCTTAAGGTTGAAGTAAATTTGAAGGAAAATTCAATCTAGTAAAAATATTCAACTCGATTAGAATATGATTTGAGTTAAAGTCAAATATCCATTTATATTGAGGTTTAAGAATTAAGGTACAAAATATTTATTAATAATTTTATGAACTAATTTTTTTTTTTGGGGGGTGGGGTGGGGGGGGGGAGGATTTAGGTGGTGGGAAGGGAATTGTCATGAATTCAGTAAATTTAGTGGAGACCTCGAGAAATTTCTTAAATAAAAAAAATAATTATTTGAAAACTCATTAATAAAAAGAGAAGTATTGAAAATATCTCTAAACTCAACTATTTATTAGTTTCATCCATGAACTATTGATAGCCTTAAAAATACCACTTTACTTTACTAACTGAATTTGAATATACCCTCAATCTTGCAATATGAGTAAATTACACCCCTAAATTCTCGTCAAGTTTAAGGTGTTTTCTACACTTCTCTCGTTTTTTTTAAAGAGTTTCATGCTCACTCTTACAAGAGTTTGAGACAACTAATTTTGTCATGCGGCAAATCGAGGGTGTATATACTTAAGTTAGTCAAGTAGAGGATCGGATACTTTTAAGGTTGTCAATAATCCGAGGACAATAATAATAATTTACATCAAGTTCAAAAATATTTTCAATACTTCTCTTTTAATAAAATAGTCTCTTGATTAAACAGTATAAACGAAACTTGTTTTTACTTTTCTATCCTTCTTGATGAGGATTTAATTTAATATTATTAAAAAATCAATAAACTTCAAGTTCAGAATACTTTAATTTACATCTAGAAGTGGGAACACAACATAAATTCATAAAAATGTATTCCCTAGACATGAAGAAACACAATGACCCTCAAACCTTTATAAGAGAATTTGATTAGTTTAACAACATTATTATTAACTATAATTTCATTATTTTATTAGATTATGGTTGATATGGTGTCTAGTTGGATTGATATGGAAGTGTTGTGTTATTCTCTTTTCTTATATTTTAAAAATATATTTTTTTTTCTCTTTCCAAGGGATTTTGTTTAGCAAATCCTGTAGAGTAATGTGTACTGTAGTTTTGCATGTGCCCACAAATCTACAGTAGATATTCTTCCACTATTTGTTTTTGCCTTTGTTTTTTTAATATCCTTCCTACTTAATATTTTAGGATATTATTATTTCAAATCTCTAAATTATTCATAATAAAAAAACTTTGCTTTTGGTCTTTATGATATAATAACATATGTAGTGAAATCTAATAAGAATGATG
This sequence comes from Solanum sitiens, assembly GCA_016801875.1. Lineage (NCBI taxonomy): Eukaryota > Viridiplantae > Streptophyta > Magnoliopsida > Solanales > Solanaceae > Solanum > Solanum sitiens. The sequence goes on from JABWTJ010000380.1 coordinate 706,855, forward strand.
TGTATATCCTTTTATTTTTATTTGTGTGAAATTAAAAAAGTTGTTTAAAATAGACTTCTGACTCAAGTAATTACGCACATCAGAATTAAGTATGTAAAACAAATACATGGGTAAAATAACTGTATACTATAAACACAATGGAGAAGAGAGCAGTAACAAACACTAAATAATAATATAATATAATCGAAGCAAAAAAAACAACAAGTAATTTTAGAATCACTACAAAAAAACCTGTGAATTAAATGGGGATTTTACTAGGATTAGTATGAAAATTCAAAAAACTTATTTTTCCTGTAAATTTTCATACTAATTCACAGGAAAATCCTCATGTAATTCACAATTTTCTTATAGTGAATCGAGGAATACGCTAGTAAAAGCGTAATAATATATAACAATATACTATGATTTAGTATATTTAATCTTTATTTAATTAAAATGTGTGTGTCCCTTCACGTAAAATTTTTATTATTTTGTGACTATTTATAAAACTATATTTTCGTAAATATTATGGAGTACTAATATAATTTTGACATAACATATATATAATTAAGTTGTGGAACAATTAACAAGTATAGTAAATATGTGAATATTCACAAATAAAGGAATGAGTGTACAATTCAATAAAATAAAGATTTAATATATTTAATCAGATATCGTAGAATTTAAAATAAAAATTTATCAATAATCGACGGACCAAAAAATGCTATTTTCTTAATATTTTTCATTTGCTAGAAAATCGAATCATCACTACTAACAACTACATCAAATCTCCACCTAATCAACATATAATCCCTTTGTTTCCTCCTACGATTGCTTTATTTATATTTTAATATTTATTATTGTACTTTTTGATCCTTTAATGTAATTATTATGTTTTTAATGCTATAAAAAAAGATTAGGTTCTCCATAACCATATTTTTTTTTAATAGTGATTATGAATGAAAGTAAGGTGATTCTCCAATGCTATTAAAGTATTAATTACACTTTATGAGACAAACTTTGGGCTCTACATGTCTAGGCTAATCCACTTTTTATGTTTATACTTTTTAAGTAAATATTTTATTGTGATTTTGGAGCACAAAAATAAAAATAAAAATAAAAAAGAGACCTTTATTGATATTTCCTTTCTGTCTAGAAATTCTAGGGATAAAAAAATATTTTAGGCAATATTCTCCAAATAATTTGATTTGTTAAGGACAAGTTATTCATCATCTTTTTCATGTTATACTAATTCATATATATAGTAACAATAACACAATAATAGTGTCTTAATCCAAACAAATTAGGATTGATTATATGAATTTTCATTATTTCTTTTAAATTAATTCAATTCATGTCATTAACGTGTCAAATAAAAATAAAAATAAAATATATGTAAAAATACTAATAACTATATTAGAAGTCCTCTATGTTGTATGAGGTGGGCGCACATAGTATTGGCTGGTCAATCAATTTTACGTTCAAAAGATGAGAGTGGTAGAAATGAGGATGTTGAGATATATGGATGTATTAGTATGCTAGAAGACATAGGATAAAAAATGAAGCTCGTTTGGATAATGTGGAAATGACCTCTGTGATTGACAAGATAAAGGAGACGAGACTGACATGATTTAATAATGTGAAGAGAGAAGATGTATAAATGAGTTAGGAGGTGTGAGAGATTGACTATAGTGAGTATAAGAAGAGGTAAACCAAAAAATCTCGGAGAGAGGTGAGATTGGATGAGACATCTGCAACTGATTAAGGACAAGACCCTAGATAGAAAGATATGGAGGCCGAGAATTAAGATTAGCATGTAGTCGAGTGTTGTCTAGTTCACTTATCAATAATTATTATTTCTTTTGCTTTAGTTATGTATTATTTGTTGTTGCTATTTCATCTCTTCTTAATTGTTTTTAGCACGATTATATACTTCATGATTTGTGACATACTTACTCGACCCAAAGGTTATCAGAAATAACCCCTCTACACTCAAAATTCAAACCTTGCTTATAAAATTACACTAAATATATTATTCTACGTAACAGGACTAAAACCTCTAAACAATATCTTTTAATTTGTATAAATTATTTTTGCCCATTTTATGTCCTATCATTAGTTAAATCTGTGAACAATATAAGCATCACATTATTATGGAGATCATTTTAAATATGTACATTACAATTAACCCTAGGCAATCCATGTCTGCTAGTCAACGTAATGACAATAAAACTATTTTAAAACTTTAGTAATATATTACTAATTTTTTTTCTTGATATTAGGGAATTTATGCTTCTACCACAACCTAATTAAAGATTATCATCTTGATTGGTCATAATCTTTGAACTATAATTATAGTTATATAGTAATACTCCCTCTGTCGTAATTTATATGACTCCTTTTATGTTTTAACAGCCAAACGATTTAAGTTTGGTCCTAAATTTGCGCATGAAATTTTCAATATTTTTGAAATGAAATTTATATATTTGTAAACTACGTAAAAAGTACTATGAATCACAATAATTGATAATTCAAAATGTTTATAAAATCTATAAAAAAAATTGCGGTCAAAGATAGACTTATTTGACTCTTGAAATTCGAAAAATGACATATAAAATGAGACAAAGATAGTAGTATCTTTCTAGGAAGCAAGAAAACCACACATATTTAGGAACAATTAACCATTAATTACAATATACGAAGTGATGAACTATTAATGTCTCAGGATTGAAAAATATAAAACAAATAATAAATATATATATTATATCAAGAATCATATTATTTTTTTTCACTCGATGTTCGAAGCTAGTATTGAAGTAAATTTGATTTTGCGTATTACAAGATATTTCTAGACCAATGCCCCAATAAGATTTTTGTCAATTTCCATAATCTTAAATACGAAACTATCACTAAAAATAGTAAATTTTAATCATTCTACTGCGATTCATATTAATGTTGGTGAAGAACCATACACTTATTCGTAAATGATGAGTGCTAGAAGACACTATGTTTTTTTATTTACACATTGGGATTGAAGTTTGACTAGTAACACTTAAAATGAAAATGAAATATTATGCCTAATATTTGACTTCAGTGTGTGCACACACATATATATAGTCACACCAATTAATTAATTATCAAAAGTTGATTATTCAAACTCAATAAAAGATCAGTATAAATAGGAAATTTGTAACTTCAAAGTATAGTCGAATATAAATAAATAAAGGAATTATTTTGGACTAAGTTTTATCCCCCATTATTTTTTTCTAACCTCCATTATAAGTTGTTAATTTTTTAAGTAATTTATATAAGTTCCAAATATATACTTCCTCCGTTTTAAAAATGATGGCCTAATTTGACTTGGAACGGAGTTTAAGAAAAGAAAGAAGACTTTTTGATCTTGTGGTTCTAAATTAAAGTTATGTCAAATGACCAAAATACCCTTTAATATTGTGGTCTTAAATATGCCACGTGGAAAATTAAAGTTAAAGTGTTATCAGAAAAGGAAAGGGGTCATTCTTTTTTAAACAGACTAAAAAGGAAATAGAATCATTCTTTTATAAATAGATGGAGTATATATATATAAATAAATTCGACTTAACTATGGATAATTTTAATCGCTAAAAAAATCTTTTTTTTTTTGTTTGTGGAATTACAATATTTTTCTTGAAGGACTAAATATTAGTGATGTTGAGGTCCACATTTTGGTTCCCTAGTCCATTGTTAATGTGTTATAATTATTGTAAAAAATGTTATCTTAGTGTGTGTTTATTAATAAAATAAAATAAAAACACAATTATATATGTTGTATAAAATATAATTTAGGTCTAGTTCAATGAACTAATAAAAAGTGGTTATATAAGTGAAATAAAGTTCACCTGCACTATGAATAGACAATTATTAGTGATTAGGAATTGATGTTGTCGAGCATAAAAGCAAAAAAATATAGTAGAAATTTTTTGTAGTTTGTTCGAAAAAAATAAGTAACATTTTTATTTTTATATTTTTGTTCACGTAAAAAAAATATAATCTTAAAAGTAATTATATATAATCTAGATAAATACAGAGTTAAAATATTATTTGTGGAACTTGGTTACCCTAGTTTCTCTCGAAAAGTCATTTTTCTCATTTTTTAAAAAAAATTTAATTTTTTAAATAAAATATTCTTAATTTTTTAGCAAGCAAATATGAAAAAATTGAAAAATATTTTCTAAAAATATTTTCATCTATTGAACACACCTGTTACAAGAACTTTAGCTTTGTCTAGAGTTTTCGCAATTAGAATTTTAATCATGAATACGATTGAACCTTATATTTTTATAGACGACAAAAGCTTTGTAATTATTCATCTAATTCAAATTATTATATTTTTCAAAATTCAATTTTTTTTCATTCTCTCTGGGCATTTGGTGTTGAACAAAAAAATTGGTGGCTAACTGTTGAATTTAGAAGAATTTTTAATTTTCAATTATCATCAATATAGGACTTTTTTTGTTTGTTTATTCAGAATATATTTTTATATTAGTTGAAAAGGTGGCTATAAATTATGAAATTAATTGTCGAAATATTTAAATCTATATTTTATTGACCACCAAAAATAAAAGAAACATAATTCTCCAGAAATAAATTAATATACTTTGTTTATTTCCCAAACACATCACCCCACGCCCACCACATTTGACAAGAATATTACATAAGGCTATCCACAAGATTTGCATGCTAATGAAGAAATAATTTTTTTTTTTGAGTATATATCAAATATGGATCGCAGTGGGACTGTTTCACTATTAATTAGGTTTCAGATTTGAGTTTTTGGTATACAGAAAATCTTATTGAGAGCGTCATTTTTAAATAAATATTATAATGTGCGAGCTGAATTTAATCAGAACACTAATACGAACTCTAAATATCGAGCAAAAAACAAAAATATTTTTTTATATATATATAGTCATTTGGATCATTGATAGGACTTGAATTTGGTGGAATCACGTGGGAGTATATATAATTATTTTTCGCACTTGAATGTCTGATATTCGTAATAATTTTTAATAAATTTAAATTAATATGTATTAAATGATTGATAACAAAAAAAAATCATATTCAAAGTATAAGTTCAAAATTTATAATTAAGAATACAGAAATTCTATCCGTTCCGTGGAAACGTGTGATGATCATATTAGATATATAACAATGAAGAGAAATAATTTAGTGCATTATTAATTCTAAGGATTTTAAGAGATTCCTAGATCTCTTTTGTTAGGATTGCTGGCATTAATATATTTAATTACTTTAGTAGCTATAGAATCGAAGATTAATATTTTCATTTGCATTGACCAAAATTAAATAAATAAATAAATAAATAAAATTAAAATATAATTTAATGTACTAAAGAGCCTATATATGTATTCTTGTTTCATAATTAACAAATAAAAATGGAATCTTGGAAACCACAAAGAAAGTCATCATCTACGCGTTAAGATGCTTCTCTTTTTTGTGGTCCAATATGATTTTAGTTACGATTCGATTAAATTTAAATTTAAATATTATAAAATTCATTTTTGAAACTGTGTTTTCATTAAAAGAATTTATTTTCAAAGGATTTAAAAACAGCCTCCAATCATAAGAAAATAATCAAAAGATATATTTAACTTTTTTTCAATTATTCATTTAGTGTCTAATTTTTATATTGAAATCTGCCTATTTCAGATTTAGGGTACGTATGACCTAAAGAAAGCGCTCCCTATTAGAGATTTTTCGTCTTCAAATTTGAATTCGGAACCTACAATAAAAAAAGAAGCAATCACATTTACTGCACCACACCTGATAATGGTATATTGGAATATGAAGACATTTTCAAAAATAAAGAAATGAAGATATATAGTGTTTGGTTGGGGGAAAATCATGTGAAAAATACTTTTCGAAAATAACTACTACTCATATAATACTAGTAATTGTAGCAAGTTAGAGATTTTCTTTCAGAGTTCAAATCTGAGATCTTTGATAAATAATAACACGATTTTAAACTATTTTCACTACTAAAAAATTATTTTATTGTTAAAAATTCATACTAAAAATGTTCAATTATTATTTCCACATATATTTTGCTTGAATTAGTGAGAAAAGAAAAAAAAAGTAATACACGCATAAGAAAAAATTAGAAAGCTTCTTAGTATTTCAGTAATAATTTATTGTCTACTATGTGTTTTCCCATTAAGTCGGTTTATTAAGTAAGAAAATCATATTTTTAAAACATAAATTTCTTATTAATTCACGATTAAAAAAAAAGAACTTCCCTTGATCAACATCTGCAATATCGATAGAATAATTTTAGCTAATTAACTAAGCTAAGCTTCTCACTAAATTGATCAAACAATTAATAATCAATGAACTTTAGAAATATTAAAAAGTACTCAAAGCATGCACATTCAATTAAGCAGATTTGGTCAAATTTATGTTATCAATTAGGATGTGTTTTATTAAAAATAAATAAATTATGTTTAATTGGTCAAAATGTTTCTCAAAAATCAAGAAAATGATTTAAAACAAGTTTCACAAGGATCCAAAGTACAATGTGACATTTTACCAATAGCTTTTGTTCTAACTATGTTTATAAATTGAATATTTATAAATAATTGAATGTGAAATAAGTCATTATCGTATATTAACGTGAGGTTGTTATGAAAATTAATAAATTTTTAATTCTGAATTAGGTTTTAATGAGTGGCATTTCATGTTGATTGTCTTTTCACACATCCAACCTCGATCACCCTAACTGTCATCCACCTTTTTAGTGTTTGTCTAAATTGTATATAAATTTTTTTGGAATAATATCTTTTGTAATTTACCAAAAACTAGAAAATAGGTAAGTAACTACATCCTTATTTTTAGGAAAACATTTTCTATTATACCAAACACACCCTTAGGATATCTTCTTCTTTGACATAATATACAAGCATACACTCCGGCTCCGTTTGACAAATAAGCACTCCAAATTTAAGAGTGTACATCTAGATACCTCAATTTGATCTCAACAAACAACTTATCAGTTCAAATCGTTCCACTTGTGTCTCGTGAACACTCGACGTTGACGTAGCATGCACATAAATTTTGAAGGTGTCTGAATAATTAGTTTATAAGTTGAAATGTTCAACTGACACACTCAAGACAAATTAAGGTTGTTCTAGATATACATACTTAAAGTTGGGATGCTTACTTACCAACCGTATAATCAAGTCTGATTATCTGTTTATGTATTATTATTTCTCCTTTTTTCACACCAATAGAAGAATTAATAGTATTTCCACTTACCTTCGATATGTAACTCAAACTTCCAACATATCGATTAATAATAAAGATGTTCAACCAGTTAAGCAAACCAGATTTGTTAAAGGTGATGCATATATAGTAAACTTTTATTTACCAATTTGCTAAAGCAATGTAACAAAGTAGTATACTCCTAAAAGCCTGTCATATATATATATATATATATATTTTACATCAAGAAAGACTCATTAACACATGGAGTGACTCATAATTGATGGTAGTAAAATAACCAACTAGGTCCATTAATATTTTTATTGAACATGTGGGATATATTTAGTAATTATATTTGAATTGGGAATTAATGTACTATATTGTAACACTTGATGATGGACATATTGTTTGTTTTTTTCAACATATATTCCATATGTACTTTAAGCTTTTGAATAATATGAAATATTTGTTGTAGATTTTAATTTGATTATTAGCAAATTGTATTTGTTATATTAGCCAACTTGCTTATGAAAACTCAATATTCATGCAGCTCATCCAGATGGCATATTAGTATGAGTGAAGTTGTAGCTAAGGGCGGATTTAGAGTATCTATTACTGAATTCACGTGAATCCAATATTTTTCACTAGAAAATCTAATACTCCCACCGTCTCAATTTTTTGATAATGTTTGACTACGGAAAAAAAAGGGTAAAAAAACAGCCTCTTGATTGGAGATCGGTTTAATTTAAACTGTTTTTTAAATAATATAGGCACGAAATTTCAAAATGAATAAACGAATGAATGAAGGATTTTTAAAACTTGTCAGACTCAAAGATGAGTGTTAGATGCTGTTTGTCTAACTATAAATTATATTTCATTTATATAAAAAGGTGACATTATTGTGGGATAACCTAAAAAGGACATGTTATATAAATTTAGACAAAAATTATATATAACTATTTGAATATGCACTCAATTATTTATATTTACTTAAAGTCGTTATAGAAATCTAGAAACTTTAAATCTTGAATCCTCTACTAGTTGAAGAATATATGGTCTCACATTGTTTATTTGTCAAATTGCAAGATCTATACTAACATCCTAACTTGGTTAAATTAAAAATTCCCAACAAGAGTTTATAATAATGTTGTGTTACTTCAAAGCTTCAAGTTAAAAATCATCTTAGTTAATTCGATTTACTTTTAAGTACCTAATAATCGAATCAAATCAAACCACGAACACTACTAAATAAATGTGTTTTAGTGGATTGAGTTTAGGGTTTTTGGGCTTTCTTCAGTGGGCTAAAGATATGGATTTTACTGGGCCTTAATTGAGTTGAGAAATTTAGACTACTAGAACCACCAATTAATAATTAGCTTGACCTCGGAAATGTATGATCTTGAACTTTTAACGTAGAACGTACACCGATGTTATACAACCTGAAGAACGAAATGCCACAAGGGCATACTTTTAGTACTATCTTCGTTCTACCTATCAAATTAAATTAGGTCTTATGTCCACAAGGTATAACATTAATACATCTTCATTCTATCTATCTTGTTAAGTTATTTAGAAAGATCGACAAAATTTGTAGGTGTATGTTTAATTATTAACAAGCGAGACTTGATACTATCTTCATTCTACGTAGCTTATTATTCATGAACACTATCCGAGTTCTTATCCATATGTTTTATTACAACCAAAAAACATATCAAAACACCGATACCAGTGCTGATGGGAGGTAATAGGTACTCTGTGAATTTAATCGAGATGCATATACAAAGAGACTTTTATAAACAAAAGTGAGACATTTACATATTATTTCATAAGCCTTGAAGACTCAAGCAGTAACAATACAGAAAAAAAAAATTGCACAACATACCTACTATGGCTATAAATTGGAACTCTTGCATATTATGAATATATATGTAACACAAATAGTTACACTAAAGATTTCTAAGACAGAAAAAACTCGAAACCCTGGCGTCGATCTTCAAATCCAGATTTGGTCATCTACCTTGATATGTATCAGAAGGAACACGTGAATTTCGACTTCTCATTGCTTATAGAGAATTGATTGAATGTTTGCAGCGAGAGGACTGCAGATTCTAACGATCTTTGCACTTCTCCGTGGCTCTTGGAGCTGCAGGTAACAGGACATATACTGTATGTTACATGTCGTATAGTATAACATTCATTCTCGCGTTGTTTAGTTTGGGACATTTCATTTTGGAAGTAGTCGATGTAGTAAACAAAATCGGATGCATTTCTCAGATGTATATGAGCAAAATGTAATTACCTAGACCATTTGCATCTGAACTCTTCATGATCCTCAGCTTCTTGCAGGATTCTGTGAACATCCTACAAACAACACGAGTAGGAATTACATAGTAAAAATGAGTGATGTTCACCTGAGGTTAACGATCAATTAAACTCTCTTGCACAAATATCACAAGACTCGTTGAGAATGATTCTAAGATAAGTCAAGGCCTGTCAAACGTAAAAGGCGTCTGGTGGGATCTTCATGAACAGCAAAATATAAGTTTAACTTTGATGGCAAATTTATGAAGCTTGTGAGGCAAAGTATATATTGTAGCGTGAACAGGCGTTTACACCAGTCCTCTATCGTCAAGACAGGTTCGAAATCATATTTACTTCATTAGAGCTCTAACAAAACTAACCTGTTTGTGAGCTTTAAAGAAAATTTTTCGGAATTTTTTTAAATGTTTAAGTTGAGATGTAAGACTTACTCCCATGGGACATCACCGACAAGCATCCAATCGCCGTCCTTGTCTTCATAAGTAAGAACGTATTCAGATCCATGTAGAAGATCCGCCAATTTGCTTTCTTTTAGTCCATCACTTAGAGAAATGCCTTGAGTTTCACATTGGCCTAAATAGATTATAGAAGAAATTCAAAATTAACAGGCTCTTAATGCAGAGGAAAAAAACGTAAAGCATGTTAGAAAGATGTAGTTAGGAACTCGGTTTCTATATCAATGTGATACTACTTGTTCAATCAAAACTACATATATAAATGATAACAGTTATACTCAAATATTTACTTACATCCTATGTTGCTCTGATTCTCCAAAAATGACACTGGGTGTGTACTGGATCCTCAAAAAGTAGTACGTGTTTGGAAGATCCGACACGGCTGCAGCAACATCTTTGAAGAGTCCGAGCAACATAGCTTACACCTTGTTTAAACACCTTATCTTTTTTTAGGCTATAAAAGAGAAGCTTTTTAAGATTTGCAAGTAACTAATGACCAACACATCCGACTCGAGCAGCATGTAGCTGCTTTTAAGGGCAAAAATCCTTGATCAAGATAAAGAATATTGAAATTTCGGATAACTAAAACAAATATAATTTCAACTTTGAACAACAAAAGGTATCGATTTGAGCTTTTCAAGGTCATTTCAGTGACACCATATAACAATTACTCCTCTAGAAGATAGTAACTTCAGTACAAAGTGCAGAACTGAAATTGATTTCAGAGTCGAAAAGAACAATCTCAAGAAGCGTTCAATGGTAAAAGTAAGAACGAACCATAAAACCAAGAATTACCAGCATTGAAGCAACGGAACATTTTCTCCAGTGCTGAAGATAGATCCTTATAGCTGTTGTACATAGTAAGATCGACCTTCCTCAAGTACGGAGCACCATCCATGCTGACTTTGACGTAATGACAACCTGCTACTAGCTTACCATTTGCATCTTCCTCGGTCTTTGGAGGATTACTTACCATATTCTTCCGAAAAGATCTAATTGGTGGCCATCCTACTACTTGTGCCCTGACCAAAGAATAAAAGGAGCTTCAATTCATTTTTGGTTCTAATTATCTTGATTCTAGAACTTTACAGGTCAAAACTGAACAGCTAGATGCAAGAGCAAAGAAAAGATTAAGCCAAGCTATGTTGCTCGGGCTCTTCAAAAATGTTAACGGGTGTGTGTCAGATTCTCCAAAAGTAGAGTATTGTTGTTAGAATCCGTCGAAAGTGAAGAGTCCACGCAACTTAGAAGCCAATTTGGTAAGGAGGGAGGGGGAACTACAAGTAATCAAACAGAGAAAAGAGATGACAGTACAACCAATTTATCAGAGATTCAATCAAAGCCATGACTACTATAAATTATAGGATTACAACAATAGCATCAATATCTCAACCGCCAGAAAGTTGGGATCAACTATATGAATAGTCACAAACCATGTCAACAACAACAACAACATGAAGACCAACACGAACAAAGCAAAAGATGCAACATCTAGTACTAAAATTAAAGAATATGATACTATGTGAATACTAACTCAAACTAAATAAGTAGAAGATAGGCAGAGGGCTCCTCTCCTACATAAAGTACGACACACTCCACTGCCTGTTACCCGCTACCTGTCCACCCTAATCATCGACCTCCATACCTTCCTATCTAGAGTCATTAACCATGTCGCTCCATTTTAAGCTCGTCTATGACAAATATAATGTCAAAAGAAAAACATCAACTACACCGCAGTCCCAAACAAGTTTGGGGTCAGCTATAAGAATTATCACCACTAATAATATGCAGATTTAGCTAATGACAGCGCACGATGGATGAACAAGATCCATACAGATGAAGAAACATAAAGTACTAGAGGGTTGAAAATCACCATAAAGCTAGTCAATTCAGGAAAAATCCTAACAATACAGAAAAAAATATCATAGAATTCTCTAAGAACAAAACTGTGATGGTTGAAAGTTGAGCAAATAAAACAAATGAAATTTCTGTACACAATCCTCAAAAGTGCTGTGAATCAACTGAAAACACCTTGCATCATACTATGAATCTAATCTAGCATTTGGTCATACCAAATTTTGGATTTTTGGGACTTCAACTAACAAAACATCAATTTTTTTCCAAATAAAATGCATGTAGAAACACAACATAAAAACTCAACTATTCAACTTTCAACTTCCTAATTTATAGCCAAACAAGAGCTTGTATAAGTACTTATTAAGGGTAAATTTTGAAAGATTTACTTTGCAGCTGGAGCAACCCCATGACTATTAGTACTACAAATCAAGGCCTTTTTCTCTTCCACTGGTCCAGGTGATTTTGGAGTTGCCTCTTTCACAGAGCTACTCTCATTGCAAACAGAACCAAGAATCTTATTTCCAACTTTTACACCCTTTGGAGAAACAATAAAGCTACTATTTTTAACAAAATCAACTTCAGATCCAAAACCCCATCTCCCAGAATCACCATTTATGGTATCAGAAAAACCCCTTTTAGCTCCAAAAGGGAAAACTTTCAAAACCCCAAGTGGGTTATCATTCTTATCTGCTGGTGATTCAGAACCAGGCAAACCTAGTCTAAGTTCAGTTGCCTTAAAGTTCAAATCTTTACTGTCCATTGATGAAACACAGCTCTTATCAGAGTTTCCCTCTATGGATATAGACATCAAAAATTCAAGAAAATAGTGTGCAAGATTATCAAAGTAGCAAAAAAAGGGATCTTTGGGCTTTATGTAGCTTGTTACTTTTGTTAGTAATTTTATACAATTATGCCATGTCTGATCTCTCACCTACAGAAATACACACATTCACTCACAGTTGCAGAAAGAGAAATACTCAACAATAACACGAGTTTGTGACGGAGTAATAAGTAATTCTTTATTGTTTCTCAAAAAAAAAATTTAGTATGAAATCTCTTATATTAGAGTCGTTTGACCCTGATATGAATATCAAAACATCGAATGCAAAATTAAAAAATAAAAAATTACTCCATCTATATTTACTTTTTTTATATTAATAATATATTGATAAATAATATTTTATTATACTATTTTAGAATCTAATAAATTTGTTTTTGAAAAAAATGATTACACATTTAATAAAAGGGGAAAAAGTAAAATATGTTATCTAATTTTGTCAAAAAAATTATCTATATTATTCGTTAAAAATTTAATTCATCTTTGTCATTATAGTTTGGAAAAAAGGTCCAATCATCATTATTTATTAACTCAAATAATATTAATGAGCCAAAATTTTAACAAATGACATAAATAAATCTTTTTAAAATAATGTTCAATGAAAATAATATCCTTAAAAATAAACTAATTAATAATATGATTGAATCAAAACAGATAATTCATAAAAAAAAAATATAAAACCAAAATTATATTTTTAATTGATAAATAATAATATAAATAAAAAAATTCAAATAAAACTAATATAGATAAATCAAACTTTTAATGAACAACGAACCAAAGAGAATATTATATAGGAAGAAGGCTGTGAAAACAGGGACAAATATTCTTTCAGTAAAAAAAGTGCTTTAGCTTTCTTGCTTTCTTTTTGTAGCTTTTCTAAAGCATGCACTATTAATATTAACATTTTTTCTCCAATAATTATAAGTAAATTTTAATTGATTCTTATAATATATGAATTCGACCATGTTTAGTGAATGATATATATTACTTCTGCAACACCTATTCTATTTTTACTTTTTCTTGTAGGATCACAAAATATGAATTTAAGATTATCCAAAAATTTATGTGTATTAGTTCAATATTTTTTTGAAAATAACTTTGTTGGGCTTAAAATTTTGTGCGTCCATTCAAAACGATAGCGAACAATATCCATTGTTTTTCCAAGATTGAAGTCGCATTTAGAAGTTTTTAAGACATGAAATAGAAATTCAAGATTATTTAAATTTTTTTTTGTATATTAGTCTATGAATTTCTCAAAATATAACCGTCAATTTCGTTTAACCCAAATTATGTGAGTCTTTTAGTTAACGATATAAATTTCTCAAAGACTAAAACAACATCGCATGCAATAGAAAATGCTTTACTCTAAAGATAATTTTTTTCAATAAATTCAAATTAATCGAGCTCAAAACAAATATCGAATGCTAAATAAATCCAAAAATAAAGTGTGTATTGAAAGGGAAGTGCTATTACAACTAACAGTCATAGAAATATGTGGAAAAAATTGGATGTCATAATCATAGGGGAAGACTTTTTAGGTTGTTAAAAATTGGGGACAAGATGAATCCAGAAAAAAACATAAAATTGACCCCATTTTAGATTTTGATTAAACATGAAAAATCCTAACTTTAAGTCCCACAAAAAAAAAAATCATGTTGATGTGTCAATATCAATTGGGCGGAGCTACAATATTAAATACGAGTTCTGATAAATTTATTAGATTTTACTTTAAAATTATTTTTGTATATATAAAAAAATTATTTAGTATATAATAAAACAAGCTATGAATTTGATGAAAAATAGTTATGATTCTATAAATTTCAAATTTTAACTCATTTTATGAAACTGAATGCAAACACGACTATAGTAAGAGGCCATGAACATCAGAGACGGACTTAGAAATATTTAGAATGAGTTCATGTTAACCTATCATACACCATAACACTTTTGTGATATACCTCAAAGGTACATAGTTTCATATAATAAATCGAAGGAGTTCAAGTGAATTTTTTTTTAAAAAAAACGTGTTGCATAAATAGAAAAAGGAAATAATATAGATTAAGTTTTGAAAACCCACCCCCCACCCCCAATTTAAATTTTTATGCTATAAGTTTGAATTTTTTTTAAAAAAATACAATAAAATTTGTGACTCTAACTTGTTAATAATCCCCCGTCACCACTTAATTTCTTGTCATGGGACCTTGATGATTAGGAAACATATACATAAATTATGGGAAGGGACTGAACTTCTACTGCAACTACAAGCTAGTGTAACAAATCATGCATAAATCAAAGCCAAGTTGTATATGATACATGAACATGATTAAAATCAATGCAAGTTTTCTCAAAGTATTGTCCTAATAATAATTTTATATTGGACAGACATTCCTAAAACGTTTTCGGTATTTAAAGAAAAGTTCGAACAATATAGGCTAACAGAAGCAGATTGAGCATATGTTTCGAATAGATCGAACAAAACATAATACTTTTCAGTTTCTAATACAATATATATCATGAGTTTAATAATTAAAACTTCGAATATTAATTTAATTTTGTCATATTTAGTATTCTGAATCTACTTTTACTAGTAATTTAATCAGAATTCATACATCCGATCTCGAATAACTAAATTTTAGTAGTTATCTTAGCCATTTGGGAAATCTAGCAAGAAGATTACTAGTGGAGGTTACTATTGGAAATGGAATCTTAAAAAGCAATTGAAAGTGCAACATGCATTGCCTAAAAGCTTTCATGATCAATATTTCAATCATCATAAATTCAATTGAGCAGAAGAGATCAATTGAATTTGGACATAACACCATAGTATTATTTTCAAAATAATTAGTATATATACCTAAGTTAGTAACTCAGGGCGGTATGTTCTAAAATTTGAAGTTTATGTATTTTTATTTGTATTGAGATACGAAAATTAATGTAATAGAAATTGAATTTTCGTAAACCTGTAGATTGTGACGTAAACTCATGATAGGTTTTTAGTCTAATATATTGTGTTAAACATTAATCTTAAAGACAATAAAATCGATTTGATGGTGATGAAAGGAATAAAGAAGATAATTTACTGAAAAAGGAAGATATAAACATTTATTAATTCAACCTATTTCTATCTTATATTAATTTTATGCTAGCTTAATCAATAATCATGTTTGTCCATTGAGCTACGTCATCATTGAGCCTGAATTATGTGTACCATGAAAAGTTGTACGCTTGTACTATATTTTATAAAATTTTGTACATAATTTCTCTTTTTTCCATTCTGATATGAAATTCATCTAACGTGTATATCATGTGCCAAAGAAATTTATTGGTCTAAAAGACTGGCATTCCTTTATTTCAACTAAGACTGGCAAACGGACAGGACCGGGTCAACAGGATCGGTTTTATCGGAATCGGTATCGATACCGGATTTTTCTTATAGGATTTTTTTACCGGTACCGGATTTTACCGGACCGGATTTACCGGAAAAACCGAACTGTTCCGCCCGGTAGTAACCGGTTTGGAACCGGTTTGGACCGGTTTGGAACCGGGTCTTACCGGTTCATCCGGTACTTTTTTTTTTTTTTTTTTTTATAAATTTTAATTATTTTAATTATTATATAAATATTATATATTTATATTAAAACTTCAATTGAAAACTTTAAAGTTTATATAAGTTTGAAATTGAATTTATACTTTAAAGTTTATATTGAATTTAAAGTTTCAAATTGAATTTAAAGTTTTATATTGAACTTAGTTTTATATTGAATTTAAAGTTTAAACTTTATATTGAATTTAAAGTTTGAAATTGAATTTAAACTTTAAAGTTTATATTGAATTTAAAGTTTTAATTTAAACTTATATTAAAATAATTAAAAATTAAATTTATAAAATGACATGATAAATAGAAGAGACTATTATAAAAGAAAATCAAGGCGAATAGCCGTATATTTATTCAAATAAATAAATTATACAATACAAATATTAGAAAGAGAATAAGAGTACATAATTTAGGAGGAATTGAATATTAATTAATATACTAACAAATTAACAATTGCAATTTTTTTTAAATTCTTTTTGTAAATTTAGTATCATTTGAAAAGAAAGATTTTTTGGAATTGGCATTTGTCGTTCTTCTTCCATTGCGTCCATGCCATCATCACTATTCTCACCAAATATTTCATCTATTTGGTCTTCTATTTGGCTACTTAATAGTGGTAGTCCGGTGTTTCTTCTTTCGGCATTGACTCAATCTCGAAACAACACCGATATTTCCAAACTGTCCTTTGCTAATGAATATCGATGATCTCCAATCATAAATCTCGCCGCACTAAAGGCTTGCTCCGAAGCGACCGATGATGCTTGAATCGCTAGCACATCTCGAACAATCCTAGCAAGGGTCGGAAATTGATTTTCACGATTCTTCCACCATATTAATATTGGAGGTTGAAGTTGTCCTTCTTCATGCCTAATCTTTTCCCGTGCCTGATTGAAATATAAATCAAAATCATTATTAGTAGAAGATTCAAGCTCAAGATATTCATCCATCCAATCATCCGTATCATCACTTTTAGGCTTAGAATATGAAGGTTCAACTATTGGAATATTTTTTTCCATAACTTTATATGCATTATATAAATCTCTAACTTTTGCATAAATGCTACCTTTACATTGTTCAACACTAGGAGTTTCATCATCTTTAATTTCTAAATTTACATAAATCTTTTCAACCATTCTTTCAACACCTCTTAATTTATAATTTGGATGAAAGTAGTAGCAGTCAAATAGATTTGAGGAATAGGGAAAAAATATTTTTTGAATTTTTCAATCATAAAAGCAAGTGAATCTTTAAAATGATCTTTTCCTTTATATTTTGCAAATGCAGATGAAATAGCACAAATATTTACTAAAACAGAAGAAATAGTAGGATAATATTGACCAGAACATGCATTTGTTGCTCTATAAAAAACACTTAAAAAATCAATCAGTTCTTTTGTATTTTGCCAATCTTCAAAGCCAATTCTTAAACTAGGATCCGCATTATGAGCATTAAAAACTAATTGTGGCGGTTCTTGATAAACATAAGCAACTTGAAGCATTTCAAATAAAGAATTCCATCTAGTGCATACTTCTTTTGGAACTTTTCTATATGCAAGTCCACATTCATTACAACGATTTTTAAATTCTGTAATTCTAGCTTTTACTTTAGCTTTAAAAATCCAATTACAAGCAAGTCTAATTTTTTCACAAGAAACTCCAAATTGAGAAATACCATCTTTTACTATTAAATTATAAACATGTGCGGCACACTTAATATGAAAACAATCATTATCAATTGGACAAAGTCTAATTTTTAAATAATCAACGGCTCTTAAATTATTAGAAGCATTATCTAAAGTGACACTCATTATTTTATCACATATTCCATAATATTGTAAAATAAAGGCTACTTTTGATGCTATATAAGAACCGGTTTTAGTTTCTTCAACATATTTATACGCTAATATTCGTTTTTGCATGTTCCATTCATGGTCAATCCAATGGACAGTAAGTGTAAAATAATCGTTACCATTAGGACTACGTCCCATATCAGAAGTAATAGATAATCTACCATCATAATAAGCAAATAAACAACAAAGAAAATGAGAATATTCTTTTTGATATTTAAAAAGATCACTTTTAATTGTATTTCTTGGAATACCTTCATAATCTGGGTTATATAATTCTCGGTAACCGGACTAGTCGGGGTAGGGGTCTCTTCATCTTCCTCATTTATTTCTACTTCTTCTTCTAATTCTTCCTCAAAATTAGTATAATGTCTATTTAATGACTCGTGATCTACTTCATTTTCGGAATTAAATTCAATAGGTCTTGGTGACGTAAAAAAAGTTTCATTAACACGAGTATAATCATTAGTATTAACTAAATATCTAGGTGGCAAATTTTTAGAACAAGAACTACTTACTCCTCCCTTGTTATTTTTTAATTCCGACATTGGTCTTTTACCACTATTTCTTTCGGAATTCATGTTAAAATTTAAAATAATTAAATATTATGAGAAAACAAGCAAAATAATATAATAAAAGAGATAAAACAACTAAATTAATAAACAAATAAAAATTAAAGTTGAAAGTTGAAACGAATGTACCAAACGTCTACGTATAAGTAGACGTATAACAAAGCCGGATTTGGTAGATGCCTATTGTAGCTTCCGAAATTCAAACTCCAACTCAATATCACAATATAATAATTAATAATTTATGAGAGATTTAAAATTGAGACTTTGAGAGATTGTATAAGATTGTATAAGTAGTGAATTTGTGATTTAAAATGAAGAAAAAGGGTATATTTATAGTATAAATGGATTAGAAAGGGGTGGGGGGTGCTACTAGACCGTTTTGGGCCCCAGCCCAACGGCTAGAAGGGCCCAACGGTCATAAAACGGATACATAAATTTTAAAAAAAAATAAAATAAAATTAAAAAACAGCTAAACCGGACCTTACCGGATCGGACCGGTCCGGAACCGGTTCTTACCGAACCGGTTCAACCGGATAAAAAACCGGGAACCGATTCGGTAACCGGTCCGGTATACAAGAAGACCGGTTCCTTACCGGTTCAACCGGTACCGGACGGACCGGTACGGGAACCGGCCAGGAACCGGACCGGACCGGATCAAAACCGGTCCGTTTGCCTGCCTTAATTTCAACCCTCCCTTCGTCATGGACGTCACATACGCTTAGTCGTAAACCTGCTAAGTGCTGATAACTGTAACTATCCTAATTGATACATATCACAATAAAAAAATAACGGTTAGCGATATTATTTTCTCTTTTACTATATTTAATTACAATAATAACAATCCTTAGTTGATACATCTTAAATTATTGATATATAAGAATTTATATAATTTGACTTTCGTAAAATGTAAAAAAATATTTGGGCCGCTCAAACCAACAAACCAAGTATGGTGTGTCTCCCCTATCCAAGATTGTCACATGATATATAAATCCAATAAATACTTATTACTATTAGTACAATTCCTAATAAGTGTACTGTGTAAAATGAGAGTTTTTCTAAAGCCCTTATGAGGAAAAGGACCCCATGACTAATGAGTTATATCACAACAAAAAAATAATTATTGGGTTCCAACATAAAGAAAATTTTGCATGAATTATTGTACTTAACTTCCACTTGTTTCTTGTTATGGACCCTTTTAGTTATAACCTGAATTGCTTAAATTCTTCAAAATCGTTGTTATATTCGTGTTGTATTCTTTAAAAATGTATAGCTCTTGAAGAATCCAACATACCCATCAATATTTTTAAAGAATCTGACCAACATATGTTATAACTAGGCATAAATCATTTTAATAGTCTTAAAGTAAATTCTTTTTTCATTTCATTTTATGTGAGTCTTTGATTATATATGAAGTTTATGAACAAATAAAAAAAAGACTTTTCATATAAAAATAGCAAAATTAAGATATTCACTAAAAAAAAAAATATAAAAAAGTAAATATACGAAAAGTCTAAAAAATACAATAACGTTTGTTAATATACATATAAAATAATTTTGAATACTTTACTATAAATATGAGATCCAAATGAACCCCTTTGAACTCCCTAACTCCGGCCATGGTGGTATTATTTACTAAGAGTACTCTCAGGGTTTTTTGATACGAGGAATAAACGATAATAATCTCTTTCATAAAATGTAAATATAAAGATTATTTAATTATATATTTGGTTAAGAGTTTTATTAGTTAATCCTGATATTATTTATTTCACTGTTTATATTACAACAATAAAATAAATTATTATATATATGTATAAATAACAAATTTTACAAAATAACTTTATTTATCTCCTTTGTGGTGTTAAATGACATGGCCAATTTAGTGTAGTACTACTAATATGGAAAAAGGAAAATGGTAGATCATTATGGCAAAGAATGAGAAGATGACAAGAGTAAAAGGTTTAATACTAGTCGACTTAATTTTTTCATGTTTGATTTGATTTATTTTGATTTTAAAATTATGATTTTTATATATTTGTGAAGAGTGTCAATAATTAAGAAATAATAAATAACCTCAGACGACTTAAAAAAATTCTAACCACGTCATTTCAACACGACGACAATCAATATAGATTTGTTTAGTTTGATCAGATATAAGGCCTTAATATCGACTTTCTTTTAAATTAATTAATGTGTTTGTTCACTTCGATCAAAAGATCCATCCCAAATAATATTTATTATTCTCGATAATTGAATTTTTTGACAATCATCTTTAAGTTTTAATTGTTCTGTTTTATCTCGGCTCTCTAATTTCCTGAGATGATATACAAAGATAAGAGTAAAATTCAACCAAATAACTTAAAAGAGGTTGAATAGGTGAATATTATTGAATAAATAAAATGAATACACGTAAAACAAAAAAATAAAAAATTCTCTCATTATTTGAGAAACCATGTAAAATCAAAGAAAATAAATTTTTTAACATGTCTTGAAACTTCGTTTTTTCGATATTTATGTCCACCTTGCTATGTTGTACGATAATAAAAAACAATTTTGGGGTGAGAGAGGCTCGAACTCTCGACCTCAGGATCACTCTTTTGCTATGAGACCTACGCGCTAGCCAACTGCGCCACCACCCCATTGTTGTTCTTTTATTCAAAACATAATTAACATTTGTGGTATGCATTATATTGGGTTAATTAATATTTATACACAATATAACACAAAATACTACTTTTTTTTTGTTATGATTAGGGAAAGAAGGATATGTATTTTGGTGAGTGAAGGTATAATAACATTTAAAACTAGCCTAAAACTCGATGTTTATATCAAGATAGATTGTTTATCTTATGCATGAGATGAGATGAAATTTTGACCAAGCAACGTGCGCTTGAATACTTACTCTTAAAGAGAGTAACACTCTGAAAAATAACGTGTAGAGGAGATTGCTCGTTGATTTACCAATGATAATGTGTTGTTGGGATTTGCATCTCAAGGTCATGGGATAAACTATGTATTATCTCTCTTTATTAGAATTTTAATGCATGATACCAATGTATATGGGAAAAAAAGAAGTATCATGCATCTACTTAATAAATTGATATAATTAATATCGGGTGAGTTTAAGATTTTATCGATATAATACATAACGTTGACACGAATTATGACTAGAGGTGAATGTAGAGTACTAGCTAGTATAATGTTCATTTGAATTCAGTATTTTTATAGCAAAATATAAATTTATGAAATTCAACTAACAACCTTAATAATTGAACTTATAAAACTTGAATTCTGAATCTGTCTCGATCAATACCTACTTAAGTTGAACACCTAATTTTAAATGACAAAACCAAGTAAAGTTGTATATTTTTTCTATATCAAGAAAGGCCTCCATTATTATAATCCTTAAACTCTAGCCACAAGCCCACAATAGACTAAGTGGAGGTCATTTTTAGAATCTAAGGCACAAGATAAGAAGCAACATGATAACCATAAAATTAGAGAGTCCTCAAATTTCAAACTTTGCATTATGTGATACACAACTTATGAAGTCTTCCATTTTTTGACAAGACTTTAAGCAACCACTTCTCTTGTAGTGCTTTCTAAAAGAAATAAATGTTTCTTTAACTAATTTAACATACCAATTATAAGGTGTGTACACACCAATATCAATGGCCATATTGACTAAATTTCCGGCAAAATGACTGAACTTCAGTTATATGAAATCGATTCAGTCAAAATTAACGCTAAGTATTGTAACGGTGAAGTTGTATCGAGATTAGTATACGTGCAAATAAGTTTAAGGAGCAGAAACAACACTATAACAAAAACGATATTTATTGACAATAGAATTTCCATTTAGCGGCAATATTCATTGCCACAAAAAGAATTAACTATAATATTTATTGCTGCAAAAACATTTAGCGGTCATTGAGTTAATGTCATTGTATGTAAAGTAACTAAACCTCATTTATATAGAATATTGATTATATATACAAATATTGATTATTGTAACTAAATATAATATAAAGATAATTATATTATTTATCGGTATATTCTTTAGTTATTGTATGGCAAATTAAATGTCAACGTCAAAATTGGGTACCATGCACTTTGTCTGAAATTTTATCGAGTTGACTATTTTGCTTTTGCAAACAAATAAAGTTGACTATTATATATATATATATATATATATATATATATATATATATATATATAAAATATTAATAATAATAATAATTTAATAAAGACTCTAATTTTCATGACAAAGAAGCAAAATTGACAAATTGCCACTTCCAAGATGCCATAACAAATACATAGGCCAATTCATAATTAATTTGGATTAATTTTTATTACTATAGACATGGTAGCATTTATTATTTTACTACAGTTTATAAATCAATAAGACTCAAATTAAAAAAAAATGACAAATATGTTTTCTTAGGATTAGGTTTAGAATAATCCATTAGATATACTCATAAATAGTTTTGGTCTTTTATGTTTGATAAAACAAAGTTTTCGTCAAATATTTAATAAACTTTGATTATTACATTCAATGAGAAGTTTGAAAAAAAAAAACTAGAAACATGAGCAAAGTCTCACCGAATTCGAAACTATACTAAATACGAAATACAAATTAAAAATATCAAAAATTCTGAGTTTGCATTTCCTTTTTTTATGGTTCATATTAAACCTAACGATCCGATTTGATTAAATATTCAACATATAAAAAAAAATACTCACATTTTATAAGTTTAATGAATCAAAACTACTCATAAGTATATTTAAGGAACGATTTTGGATATAATTACACCTAAATAAGCAAACCATTTTTATTATTTTTCTCCAATAAATGCCAAATGATTCTTTTTTAAAATATCACTAATATTTTTAATTTGTATTTTCTTTTTATGTATAGAGGAATTCACCCTTTGTTGGGCCAGTCAAATGTGAAGTGGGCTAGCTTTTCCAACAAGGTCCACAAGCCCACAGTGATACCTTCTTTTGAATCTTTTAACAGAATCTCGATAAATTCGAATTCGCATCACATAAATATAGAACGATACGAAAAACAGAGAATTTATGTATCAATAAATTTGTAGTTGAAATGGATTTTACATATTTATCCTAGTGAATATATATATATATTCTTGAAATTTGATTTCACTAATTATTAGTGTATGAAAAAATTATACAATTAGGCTTAATTAATTTGAAAATTATAATTAAATTGATGCCGTAAGTTTAACAATATGTTCATAACACACTTCCAAAAAAGTAAATGACTGACTCACTATAAGACAATAATTTATTGCCATCAAAATTAGCTGAGATTACAAAGTAGATATTCGATCGATAATATTGACGATTAAATAGGTATCACAAATTCGAATCAATCTATCTTCGAATACTAAATTTAAATTATATACATTGTCAGTCGTTGGTGTAACGAATATTATATAATATCATGTCATTTAAAAAAGGATATTTATAATTCTTTTTAAAATGTGAGATTTATAATGTTGAACATAAGATAGATTTATCTATTATAACTGGTAAAAAATAAAGCAAAATTTTATTATATCGATTGACTATATGTATATAACTTAAACTCGATTTTTTTTAATTGACATCATCAGTCATGGTATATTATTGGCTATATGTAGCCAAATGGCATTATTTTTGTCGATTTTTTTTAATAAGGAAAATTTCAACAAGGAATCATTTTGCATAAGGCAAAAAACAAACTGTTAAATAGGTTGAACAAAAAGAAAAACAATTTCACTAGCTTTCTCTTTATTTTTCTGAACAAAAAAAAAAAACTCACTTTTTTTTTTCTCTCATTCTCAAAAGTTTTGTATAAAAAAAAAACTTTTTTGAGTGATAATTTGTGGTGATGGAGAAAATTAAAGAAAATAATCAGAAATAGTGAAAACTAATTTTGAGGATGTTTCAAGTGAAAATAAATTAGGTGGCCTCAAAACCATACCTTTTATTATTGGTATGTAAATTCATTCTATTTTTTTTTAAGTTCTTGGTATGAATTTTTTTCCCTCTTGAATTAACCGTACGCTTGGTATGACAAAAGTCATTTTTCTGTAACATATATTTAACGGAAAAATCATGTTCTTTGTTTTGGGTTGCAAGAAAATACTTTTCAAGAAAGGGGGAAACTAAATATTTGTAAATTCGATAATGTTTTCATGAATTTTTTTAATACTAAACATTAATAATAATGTTCAAGTGTTTGTATTTCTGAATTTATTTCTTTTATATGAAATAATAATACATAGTTCATCAGAAACATTTTCGACAAGTCAATTTTATTGTTTTTAGTAGTTGTAGTGATCTATTAATCTTAATTATTATTATTTTTTTTTTTTTTTTGATGATGGCAATTGACAGCAAATGAGGCATTGGAGAAAGTTGCAAGTGTAGGATTAATTTCAAATATGATTTTATACTTGAAAAATGAGTATAAACTAATGCTAGTGGTGCAACTATTCTATTTTGGTGGAATGCCATGTCAAATTTCACACCAATATTTGGGGCTTTTCTTGCTGATTCTTACTTGGGAAGATTTTATGTCATTGTTTTAGGGACATTCATCACCCTAATTGTGAGTATCTAGATATCCATGTGCTATTTGTTTGTTACTTTCATTGGAATTTATTATTCGATGCAGATCTAAGACATGTTTTGTGTGTTCAATTGAACTAATGATTTTAATTCAAACTAAGTAGTTTGGTAAATGTAGCATCTCGCTACACATAGTGTTTGGAGAAGAACCACACCCTAAGGTGGTGTAATGTAGTCAGTCTATATTGATACATACGTTGTTAATCAATTTGGAATTGAGTCTCACGTTTTTGAAATTCATTATTCGAGGCAGATCTAAGACATGTTTTGTATGTCCGATTGAACTAATGATTTTAATTCAAAATAAGTAGTTTGGTACAAGTAGCATCTCGTTAAACATAGTGTGTGGAGAAGAACCACACCCTCTCCGCACCGTAAGATGGTGTAATGTAGTCAGTATATACTGATACACTATTAATCATTTTGGAATATTCATCTCATGTTTTTTATGTAAATGTTATCCACGAGCCATATTGTAATAGATTTTTGACCAGACATTCGTTATTTCTCAAAAATAATGAATATGTTATTTTTTGGCCAAACATAAACACAAGCACTATTCAATCATGTTAAATTTACTGACTCTATATCCTGAATCGTTATCAAGTTTAAATTTAACATTATATATTATTTTGATTATAGGGAATGGTGGTACTTTGGTTAACAGCTACACTTAAAGAAGCAAGGCCACATGCTTGCAAATTAGAATTAGGAAATTGTCTTCAACCAACCATTGCTCAATATGCATTTCTATTTTCATCATTTGTATTGATGTCTATTGGAGCTGGTGGAATTAGGCCATGTTCATTAGCATTTGGTGCTGATCAATTTGACAACCCTAAAAATCCCAACAATGGAAGGATCTTGCAAAGTTTCTTCAATTGGTAATATATATGCATTTAATTTATTATCATAACATCATATAAGCAAAATCATGTTTGATAGCTGGTTACGAGTCTTTAGAATTTTAGTGAAATATTAACCATACTACTAGAAAAATCAAGATTTCTGTTGAACTCTCTTTAGAATTAAGTACGTTGGGAATTGCACTCGTTGAAAATATTTTTGATGAGATTTCTCTTGAAATGTCTTGTACCATTTAAAATAACTCATGTTGTGTTAATTATAGTGACTATATATATAAATGGTAATGTAGTCTTTAAAATAGTTTAGATATATAACATGTTTCCTATTAAAAGGACCAAAAAAGCAAACATCTTTATTGATTCAAGATTAATTTTCTTTTTAGTGAAATATTATAAGGATCAAATCGGAATTTATCAATAATTAAGGGACGAAAAATACTATTTAATCGCGCTACCATTTAAATATCCATATATTGTATCAAGTTTTTAGAATATACAACATGTTCCCTACCTAAAACCTTTAACTAAGACCAATAAAAGCTAAAATGTGTTTGTTATATATAAAAAAGACCAATAAAACTTATAAATAACTAAAAGGACCAAAACATACTATCATCCTTTTTACATAAGGCGAAATGATCTGGAAGACTGATGTACTGTTGGACACTGGACTCTAGAGGTCGTCCAACGTACTGACAACGAAATCAAGTACAAAGGTTTTTTTAGGTCATTTCACCTTTTTAAAATCGTCTTTAATTTGTCATATTGTCTTTATTTTTGTTATTTATCGCGAATATTATTTTTTTCCAACAGGTATTATGCAGCAGTAGGAATATCAGTGTTAATTTCAGTCACAATCATTGTGTATATTCAAACACAATTTGGTTGGGTTGTGGGATTTGGAGTACCTGCAGGACTAATGTTTTTGGCTACAATATTTTTCCTTTTAGGTTCAACAATTTTTATTAAAATAAAAGCAAATAAAAGTTTATTTACTAATTTTGTTCAAGTTATTGTTGTGTCATGGAAAAATAAACATCTTGCATTGCCTCCTATGGATTCTAATGGATGGTATCATCATGATGAGAAGGATTCAAGAACTATTTTTCCATCCAATAAACTAAGGTACGATTTTTTTATTCCGAGATTTTCTTACTGTTATAATAATTGACTGTTATAAGATCGTTTTTATTTTCAAATATCATTAATTCCACTTAGTATAACAAAGGAAAATCTTGTAATGATAGTGTATTAAAGTATCAAAATATTTGGTTAAAGTCTTTAGACATATTATTGATAATTTTAGAGATTTTATTTGTATAAAAAATGATTAATTATTATGTTACTAAAAAAGAATATAGTTGTTATAGATAGGTAATTTTTTTTTATATAATTATAAACTGTTATAAAGATATGTTTGTTAGTGTAGTTCAACATATTATAATGAGTTCATAACATTTTTATCAAGTTACAAATTAATACTAATCATTAATCATTTAACTATAAATTTTATATATAAGTAACATGATTGTGTGTAATTAAATTCCTTAAATCTTAAGTTGCATAATAATTAAGATCCTAAACACTTCAGTCAACTAGTTCACAAAATATATCAGTATATAGGTAGTGTATACTTTTGCACCAAAAATACATATAATTATATATACACAACACATACACTGATAGTATATATGTCGTGTATATTTCAGTCATGTTGGTAAACTAGTTGATCGAACTGTATATATCTATAACTAATTATTTTTTGAAAAAAGTGTAAGTTTCATTGGATCTTGAATTGCAATTTTTTTTTAAGCATATTCTATAGGTTCCTAAACAAGGCATGTATCATTAGAAATCAAAATAATGAAACATCTACAACAAATCCATGGAATCTTTGTACAATTCAACAAGTTGAAGAGTTCAAAGCATTGCTCAAAGTACTTCCAATTTGGTCCACAGGCATTATGATATCAGTAACACTAAGTCAACATGCATTTCCAGTATTACAAGCAAATACAATGGATAGACATATATCAAAAGGTAGTAATTTCCAAATCCCAGCAAGTTCCTATAGCGCATTTGGGGTTCTCACATTAACAACATGGCTAGTTTTCTATGATCGAGTCCTCGTGCCCTGGATCACTAGGTTCACGAGGAAACCAAGAGGTCTCAGCTTCAAACAACGTATGGGGATAGGGTTGTTACTTTCCTGTGTGGCCCAGGTTGTGGCCGCACTAGTGGAAAGAGAGAGACGTTCGTGAGCCCTAGACCAGGGGCTCGCGAACCATCCATTTTTACAAGTGGACATGTCAGCAATGTGGCTAGTTCCGCAACATTGTTTGACAGGACTAGCTAAGGCGTTCAACGCGATTGGACAAATAGAGTTTTATTATTCACAATTTCCTAAGAGTATGGCTAGTGTTGGAGTGGCATTGTTTTCATTAGGAATGGGATTTGGGAATTTAGTTGGAAGTTTAATTGTGGAAATTGTTGATCATGTTTCAAGTAATGGAGGAAAAGTTAGTTGGGTGTCAAATAATTTGAATTTAGGTCATTATGATTATTATTATTGGGTACTTTGTTTATTGAGTGTTGGGAATTTTTTCTATTTTATCGTGTGTGTTTGGGCTTATGGATCTGATGAAGATAAAAGAATTTGGGAGGAAAATCAAGTTGAAAAGAAAGGAGAGATTGTTACGTTATAGTTTTTTTAAAATCTAAGTGAATGTATAATTTATATATACTGATCAAGTAAATAGTAAATCTGTTCGGCTATTTGGGTAAAGAACATGTTTGACCCTTTCTATGTGTTTTTCCTTTTATTTTATGTCTTTTAAAAACTTATGTTTAATTTTGAATTGGAAAACAATTAACTTTATGCTTTTTTACTTTATTGTTTATGAGAAGTTGATATTATCACATAAATATTATGACATATTTAAAATCATAAGTTTTAAATGTCTTATAGAGTTATAGTTATCAAATATCATATTACGTTTAAGACTATAAAATCTAAAAGTCTTCGTTACATTTTTAAATTACATGTGAGCCAACTTATGTCACTTTAATTGAGCAGGAAGAGTATGTTATATATTTATTGAAATTTGGCAAAACACCAATAACAACAACAAACATATATCTCACAAGTAACGTCTCTAAAGATAGTGTATACACAATTTTTCCTAATATGTAACTTTTGATAAATCATCTGCTTAAATAAAACAAAATTTGATAATCGAACAACATGTACAGATATTTTCTCCGATGTGCCAAAACTAATGGAAGCCAACTAATAACAAGACTGACTGTGATAAAGTGACAAATATATAAGTATTTTTTTATTATTAATCAGATACATCAAGTTCGAATGCTGATTATGAAATCATCTTTATTAAAAACGCTTATCTTTTCTAATATATAATATATAGTATAAATTTAAATTTAATCGAAACATAACATAATATAAGTCAAAGTGGGAAACAGCCAAATGAATCCAGCTAGTTATCGCCAAACTCGCCACAAAAGTCGTTCATAGCCGTTTGTAAAAACATGGTCCCATTTTTCAACAAAAAAAAATAATCATTATTTCTATCATTCTCAAAAAAATTCAAATTTATTGACTAAAAAAACTTTAATAAACCCTCTCTTTATTTAATGTTTTCTTTTTTTTACACACACAAAAAAAGTGTAAAAACATATATAGTCCTTCTTGAAATCCTTCTTTAGAAAAGATTTTAATTTTTTCAAAAAAAAAAAAAAAATTTTTTTGAATATGAATGTTTCAAAGTTCATCAAATGTGTGACTGTAGGTGATGGAGCTGTTGGAAAGACATGTATGTTAATTTGTTACACTAATAACAGATTTCCCACTGTAAGTTTTTAATTCTTTTATTTTGAAACTCGATGGATAATGAATCGACTCCGTTAGG
The DNA here is from genome assembly GCA_016801875.1 of Solanum sitiens. Taxonomy (NCBI): domain Eukaryota; kingdom Viridiplantae; phylum Streptophyta; class Magnoliopsida; order Solanales; family Solanaceae; genus Solanum; species Solanum sitiens. The sequence continues at coordinate 737,001 of JABWTJ010000380.1, forward strand.
CTTCTAAACTTACACATTACATGTTGCACTCTTATTACTAGAGTACATAACTTAGATAAGAGGTTATAGTTGAGTGATATTTCGTTTTTTTTTTCCGAAACTACTTTTGTTCACAGACGTCACTTGTGGGATTATACTCAATATGTTATTGTTGTATTTTTTTTTGCAGGATTATATTCCTACTGTGTTTGATAATTTTAGTGCTAATGTGTCTATGGATGGAAGAATTGTGAATTTGGGATTATGGGACACTGCAGGTACTTTTTTCTTAAATAGATTTATTAGGTACTTAATATTTGTGTGCTTAATTAGTATTATTATCTTATGGATTTTTATTTTTTTTTGTTTTTTTTTATAGGTCAAGAAGATTATAGCAGATTAAGGCCATTAAGCTATAGATGTGCAGATGTATTTGTATTAGCTTTCTCTTTAATCAGTAAAGCAAGCTATGAAAATGTTTTAAAAAAGGTATACATTCTCGAGACTCCACTTGTGGGACTATATTGAATATGTTCTCAAAGTGCTATAACGCAGCGTAAAATTGAGATGTTTCGTATAGTAGAGCGATACTTTTCCCTTCGTAGTGGTTTGTTGTCTTTTCGTTGCAGTTTCATTATCGAGTAGTTACTCTGTTTACTCTGTATTATATGCAGTGGATGCCTGAACTACGTCGTTTTGCACCTGATGTTCCAATTGTACTTGTTGGAACAAAGTTAGGTAAGTATCGGATTCAAATTTTATCGAACTTTACTGTATTCGAGCCCCCTAGATCAGAATCTGAGAGTTTGTGTCCATTATATGTACAGATCTTCGAGATGACAACGGATATCTAGCTGATCATATGGACTCAAATATCATTACGTTTGCACAAGTGTGTTATCGCTATATAGCATTATGATATTTGAAAATGCTTGATATAGATGGAACGTTACAAATAACTCGATTAGCTTGAATGCAGGGTGAGGAGCTAAGGAAACAAATCGGTGCTGCAGCTTATGTAGAATGCAGCTCTAAGACACAACAGGTATTTCGATTCTGCAGCAAATCAACCATATATATGGAATGCATTCGGCTTCGTCAAGTACACGTTGTTGTTGAACATATCGTCATAGTATTAGCCTTATACATGTAGTTTCTCGCTTTTGATATTTGTTACCGTCTGTTATCATTTGTGTTTTAGTTACTGCATTATTTCGTTGTTGTTACTGTTCTTTTCCTTGATGCCTTGTACTGCTTTCCGTTTTAATTGGCCTGTTTTCTCCGTTATCATAACTACTTTGATTTGCTCCACTTGAGCCAAGGGTCGTTCAAAAACAACCTCTCTACCTCCACAAGGTAGGGGTAAGGTCTGTGTACACTCTATCCTCTGCGGACCTCACTTGTGGGATTACACTGGATATGTTGTTGTTGTTGTTATCGAATAAATTGTCTGTTCTCTAAACTATTTCGTATGTATTTTTCAGAATGTGAAAGCTGTTTTCGATACTGCAATCAAGGTTGTGCTTCAACCTCCTAGGAGGATGGAAGTTTCAAGTAAGAAAAGGCACAGAAGCACAGGCTGCTCAATTGTGTAAGTGTAATACTTTTTGAGGATCCAACACACATCGGTGACATTTTGAAAGAGTCCGAGCAACATAGTTAGTTAGAGGACCAACTTGTTCACTATCTAACTTTCTCATTTCTTTCCGATAGCAGGGGGATCGTATGTGGAGGCTGTGATGCTGTTTAGAGAAACGTTAGGTGGATTTCGTGTTATATTATTTCATATCATAACGAGTTTGGAAACTGAGGCGTAGTTGTTGTTTTTGGTGGCATCAGAAGGAAATTAGCATTTTCTACTTGATGATTTGAAATATCTTAATATGGCTGAAGCAATGTTGTTAATATAGCATTTGTTTTGTACCATAAACTAGATGTATAAAAAGCATAGGGAATTTGTTGAGATTCCCTCAATGTTATGTTGTTCGGTTTTGTTTCAGATTCTCTAAACCTATTCATCTTTTTTATGGTAAAGATCTTTACCTAAACATTAGAAGCTAAGTTATTAACCCACAACTAAACTACAATTCAATAATGGGAAAAAGGACAAACATACCTCCGAACTATCGTAAATGGTATGCAGATGTCCTTCGTTATATTTTTGAGACATAGGTGCCCCTGCCGTCCAAAATCTAGAACATATATACCCTTTGTACTAACGGACATACAGGTGTGATGATCTTATCCACCGACCTGACATCGGATCGATGGATAAGATTGTGCTACGTGTCACTATTTAATCTTCCGTTAGAGGGAAGGGCATATACGTTTTAGTTTTTGGATGAAAGGGCATCAATGTCCCAAAAGTATGATAGAGGGTATCTGCATACCATTTGCGATAGTTCAGGGGTAGATTAGTCCTTTTCCCTTCAATAATTGTTATTAAAATAAGGGGAAAATGACAAATATACCCCGAACATCATAAATGGTATGCAAATACCCTCTTATATTTTTGGGACATTGATGCCCCTGCTATCAAAGAGCTAAAGCATATATACACTTTATATTAATAGACATACACGTGTCATAATCTTATTCACCGATCCGACATTTATTGACGTATAATATTGTGTCATGTGTCCATATTTAGTCTTCTGTTAGAGTGAAGGGCATATATGCCCAAGTTTTTGGGGACACCAATGTCCCAAAAATATGACGGAGGTTGAAGGATATCTACCTGCTATTTACGATAGTTCGGAAGTATATTTATCTTTTTTCCTTCAAAATATTCCTCATTTATGCTTAGTCCTTTCCAAGGCACGTGCAGTGACTCTAACTCACGTGACATAACCAATCATCATCTTCTTTAAAAGTCCAAAAAGAAAAAATCAAAACTTTCCTTTTGCAGTTATACATAGAAGAAAAAATAATATGGATCCTCCATCAACGAAGAGCTGGAGCATCCATACCCGAAAAGAGATCACCGTAAAATACGAAATCTTCAACCGGATCGGCGCCGGAGCATATTCCGATGTATACAAAGCTCGACGGAGATCGGATTCTGTCACCGTCGCTCTGAAAGAAATCCACGATTATCAATCTGCGGCTAGGGAAATCGAAGCGTTACAGACACTTCAGCATTGTCCAAACGTCGTCGTTTTACATGAGTATTTCTGGAGGGAGGATGAAGATGCGGTGCTTGTATTGGAGTATTTGCATACAGATTTGGATTGTCTTATTAAGGAAGCGAAGAAATGGGAAAAGGGATTGAGTTTAGGGGAGATTAAGAGATGGATGATGCAGATTTTATGTGGAGTTGATGCTTGTCACCGGAATTCGATTGTACATAGAGATTTGAAGCCTTCGAATTTGTTGATTTCTTCTGATGGGATCCTCAAATTGGCTGATTTTGGACAGGTACTCATTATTTTCTGCTTTTTTTTAAGCTCAACAATATCGAATTAATCCATCGACTGGAAGTAGTTTTTGATAGTTCAGGCGGAAAACTCGCAAAAATATGATACTTCAGGCGTATTTTTCACTATGCATCATTCGGATATTTGTGCCTTTTATGATATTTCTGATTCATTTGAGCTTACAAACAGGATTTCTCTAGGCATAAAACTCGTGAAGATGTGAACTTTAATAAGTAATCCTCTTTGAATTTTCATTTCTTATTAGTAGAATTTTGATTGCTATGCATAAGAGAATTTACAGCTAAGGAGAGTTGGAATATATAGCTCGAAAAGATATCCTTTGAGTTGTCCAGTCACGAAGCTCCTTGTTCGAGTTAGTAGCTTTAATACAAAGGCGAATCCAGTATATATGATTACTAGATTAGTAGGTTTAGAATGAGTATGATCTTATTATATATTTGGACATTTCTTTTTTGTTGAATATTATGGAATCCATGTTGACTTAGTGAAAGATATAAATCTATTTTAAGTATGGACGTTTCTTGCTCAGCGCCTAAAGCGTGCTTCAACAAATGAGAGCTTCAAATGGAAGTTGTGAACCACACAAGCTGATTAGATGTGTGGGACAGAGGGCTTGCAGTACCTGCTGACACGGCTACGTGCAGTGGAAGGGAAGGAGCCTAAATTAAATGTTATTGCTCGACTCTACTATGAAGTACGAACTCAAGCTTTGAATCGGTTGAGCATCTCTTTTTTGCTCAACTGGTTTGGGAACATCAATTTTTGAATGTTACTTCTAAATTGATATAACCACAAGATCCTTAATCCTGTGGTTCGTATATTACTAAGGTCATGCTTCCTTTGGTTCGCTGGGAGGTGTGGAGGTCCAGTGATGCCAATTAGTTGGGTATATGTTTTATTTGTAGTAGTTTGTCACTTTAGATCGCATGCTTTCTAGTAGTCTTTTAGCTTTGTGAGAGATTTATATGTTTAGTAGAAAATAGAGAACTTGTGTTCTGAATAAAAAGAAATATAGATTATAGAGAACTTATTTGTATAATTTTGGTCGGAGAAGAGTTTAAATGGAGAAACATGGCCATTGAGGATTCACATAGAAGACCGTAAGCTTGTTTGGACTGCAGCGTAGCAGTTGGTTATTGTTGTTTGTATGTGTACACAGTTCGAGCCAAAAGCAATAGTTCTATTGAACTCATTGAAGTCAGGTTAGATCCACTCTTAACTCTATGTGCGTAACGTTTTCTCTCACAAGAATAGATCCTTCTTGTGGGGGCATCCATAGTGCTTTTATTCTTCTGCTGGAACATCCTTAAATGCATAGATCCCTTGCAAGTTCACTTCTGGTTAATGTTCTTTTCCTTCTAACCTTATGACTTTGCCTCGTCTTGCTCAACACAGGCTAGGATACTACTGGCCCCCGGGTTTGTAGCTAATGACAATCAACAGCCGTATGTACAAAGCACTCCTTATCAGGGAACTGTGGCTGGTCCATCACATTTCAAACACATATCAGATGTGTCTTCTGAAGGAGGTGTATTTATTGAAGATCCAGGATCTACGGTTCAAGCAGCCCGTCTTGGAGAGTCAGATGAGCTCAGATTCAGGCCCTTCGATGACACTGATAAAGATAGTAATATTCAAGATGGGGACACTTCCTGTCTAGCTACAGGAACCATGAGTTATGTTGAGGAAGATCTCTTACCAGGCACATATTCGTATGATGTTGACGATGGTGAACAGGATTGTTTTCCTCCACTTACATCTTGTGTTGGAACTCGTTGGTACAGGGCACCTGAGCTACTCTATGGATCCACTAGGTATGGGCCAGAGATTGATTTGTGGTCACTAGGCTGTATTTTTGCAGAGGTTTTGCGTTTGGAGCCACTTTTTCCTGGAAATGCCGACATTGATCAAATAGGCAGAATTTTAAGTGTTCTGGGGAACTTATCTGAAGAAGTCTGGCCTGGTTGTGCGGATCTTCCTGATTACAAGCTTATGTCATTCGGTAAAGTAGATAAACCGATTGGCTTAGAAGCATGTCTATCCAACAGGTCAACTGATGAAATTCTTCTCGTCAAAAAGTTGCTATGTTATGACCCGGCTGGTAGAGCTACTGCAATGGAATTACTCCACGACAAGTATCTAAATGAAGATCCTTTGCCAGTCCCATCGTCTGAATTGAGGATTCCCTCCAAACACAGCTCTGAGAACGATGATTCACCTGATGAATTTCATAGAGATCTAAACTCCGACTCAGACTTTGATGATTTTGGCCCAACGAAGGTTTCAACCACGGATCATGGTTTCTCAATTCAGTTTTCTTGAGCTGGGAAGTCCGTTTTTATTTTTCAGAATTTGTTTTCCAGACAACCGCGTGATGATCAACATCATCTTTTGCTGCAGACTATTTAACTATGCTGCACTTCATATATTTTGTTGGAAGAGATTCTCAAGTTTTTGCAAGTTGTAACAATTATGGCTTCCATTATTGGAACAAATAGAGAAACAGAGACATACTTAAACAGTTTATTAATATATATTATCATTGTGATTTCTTCTCATTTGTCCTTACCTTGGTGGATTGCATTATTATCTGGTACCTATTGCCGGTGGAAGGTAGCAGGTATTCCGTGAACGCAAGCTGACTCGAACATCACGACGTTTTTTTTAATCATTGTTTGTGTGCTACCCTCTACTTGAATAAAATGGTCCCTATTCTTCAAGGGCATTCCACTTCCCAAGTCATTAGATATTAAATTTTCCTCAATATTTATCAATATTTATATTAACTTTTAGAAAAATCACGTATAGAGATAAGTTCTCACTCTTAATACCTTAAGATTTTGATTTATCAACATAAATCAATCAAGACATTCAAATCATATTTATATGAATCTTCGATATAATAAATTTTGGTTCGATAATGCAATAATTTATGTTTATTTTTCTTACGTCCCCACAAAAGTCAACATTTTCATTGTGCGCTAAAAATTAAAAAAGTCACGTGCTCTCGAGCCCACCTATTTTCCCGCTTGCTCTTCGCTGAGTGAAATGACACGTGTCATATTTTCATTGGTTATTTGAATTTTAATTGAAAGCCGATGTCGGCGTATATAATGCTTATTCTCTTCATTTTCTCAAGAAAAATGCAGCGCTAATTCGGAGTTGAATATTCAATTAATAATTTTTTATAACTTTAATATGATAATTAATATCAATGAGAAATTGGAATTGATGAATAAAAAAGTATTAATAGTTAAAATAAAATATTTATAAAGAAACTAGTCAACTATCGACTACCTAACGTTTATTCAGTGGCGAAGCTAGAATTTTCACTAAGGGTGTCCAAATGCTAAAGAGAAACTGTTCTTTTAAAAAGTGAAAAAAAATTGCTACTAGTGCGATCCGAAAACACATCTTTTATCTTTCACGACGTCTAAAATCACTAGGCTACATTATATTGTTATGTTAAGGGTATCAAATTATATTATTTAATCACTTTGTTTATTATTTTACTGATATATACGGTATAATATTCTGATGAAGGATGTCCAATCACAAGGGTGGCTACGCCAGTACGTTTATCCTAAGTTTTGATCTTCAAATTTTCATACATAGGATCATGTCTTCAATAAGCTAATGATATGTTGTCTATCAGTCTCCTCGTACCTACTGTAGCTGACCTTCACCTCTTATATTATAGAGTATTTGTGCATTTTTTCTCTTCATATATTCAAATCATCACAATCTCATCATCCTAATTTTATTTATCACGATAGACACTCGCTTCTTATCTCGATTAGTTTTTATTTCTATTCCTGTCTCTTGTTCCATGTTCACATATCCATCACCTAACTAGAGACTAAAACTTAATAATTATTGTTTTTACTGATTAAATGTAAAATAGAAACTTTAAACTTAGAAGTTTTCAGATATAAAAAATCTAGTTTTAAAAAATAAGTAATATGTCAATTAAATCAAAAATAGAATGCTAGAATTAATTTAGTGTGTTTGGTACTGCTGAAATATTTTATTCTTTTTCTATGATTGTTTTTAATACTGGTGTGTTTGGTATTTTGAAGGAATATTTATTTTGAAATTGTTTGCTAGCGTTGTAGTATTAAGTTGCTTTATGATATTACTATATTAGGAATATATATTGAGAAAAATATACTCTTTGTTAGGGGTGTTCACGGTTTGGATCGGTTATTAATTAAAATCAAAACTAAATTAATTTAATCGGTTTTAAAATTCTTAAAATCGAGACCAAATCAAATATTATGTACATTTATCTGTTTGGTTGTTTTCGGTTTTGGTTTGATTATTCGGTTATTAACCATACATAAAAATAAAAGAAATAATTCATTCAAAATGTGAAAAAAATGACAACAATCCATTCAAACGAAAAAATAGTTAGAATGAATGTCATTAAGAACTTTCGATTATTGAATTTACTGAATAAAACTTCAAAATTCACCATTTTGACATTACAAGAAAGAGACAATGACATTTTCAGTCCACAAAGAATTTCGATAGACACTCATATACATGAAAGCAATAAGAGAGTGTTCTCACCTTGGACTTTTTTTTTTATAAGTAAATTATAAATAAATTTTGACGATACATATATCAAATCTTTAAATTGTTTATAAATATAAATATTATGTATGTATTATAATAAAATTTATGTATATAACTTGTTAGTTCGGTTGGGTTCGGTTATTTCTTCAAATTTTATCGAAAAAAATTATAACCAAATCAAATACTATCGGTTCTTAATAATTTAAAACCAAACCAAATCAAAATCCAAATTAAATCGATTTGGATCGATTTTTATCCAAATCATCTCTATTCACTTTTAATTGTCATAATTTTTTTTCCTTTTTAGAGTTAAATTATAAGAATTTTGATTTATATTCTATAATGTATTTTTTCATCAAATTAATTTACGATAAAAATTAAAATTTATAATAATTTTCTATAATATTAAATATTAATTTATTTTTGTTTGTCAAATAATGAAAGTATCATCTTATTTAGATGATGAAAGAGTATAAGAAAAAGACAAACACGCAATTGTAATTACTCTTTTGATCGACGGTCAGATATAATCCTACACCGCTTTCTATGAATTCAAGCCGTCTGATTAATTGTCTTCATATCCACCGTACGATGAAAATATGATCAAAATCTGACCGTCCAATATTTACAAAAATTGAATTTCAAAAGCTAGAGGGAGCAGCAAAAACACAAAAGCCTTCTTCTTTCTCTTCTTCGAAAAAATAAAATTAAAAATCTCCTCTTCCGTCTGTATATATACACACAGATACACGTTTTTGTGTGTGTTTTTCGATCGTTTTTTTTTATTTGTTGAATTTGGTGAGTAATTGGTGATTTTTGAGCCAATGTTTGGTGGATTTTTGTAATTTGAATCTGATTAAGGAGTGATAGAGTTTTACGTGATGAATTTTGAAATTTTGAGGTTTCTTTGGGTGTAATTTGATGGATAATTGAGGAATTGTTGTGATGTTTGTAGAGGAGGATAAGTGAATTTTGAAAATTTTGAATTGAGTTTGAGGATTTTTTTTTGAGTTTTGTTTGAATGGAGAAGAGTGAAGGAGGGGATTCATTCCCTCCAAACAAGGGACAATCGGAGGTTGTTGTTTCTTCTACGGTGGGTACAGGAGTGGATTTTCCGGCGAAGAAGCTGGCAAGGCAGCTGGATTTCACGGTGTTTGGACAATCTCAGGCGGCCGCCGTTACGGCTGTGACGGAGCAGAGTCAGAAGATTCAGCCGTTAGTAATGACGACGTCAGGTACACAAATCGTACCAGTGAAGCTAACGCCGGTGCAAAGGCCACAATTACAGCCGCCACCACAGCCGCAGCAACATATGGTGTTGATGCCGATGAAACAAACGGCGGTGCCTCCGACACATCCTTCAATACGACCTCCGTAAGTATCTATGGTTCATTGAAAAAAAAAAGGTTTCTTTTTTAGCTCATGTCACTGAAATTTGGCAGGATTAGAGGAAATGGTGGTTGGAAGTTTGTTATAAACTCTATAATTTGTTTGCTATCTGCTAAAGATTGCCTCTTTAAGCATGTAGGAAGAGAATATGAAATACCTCTAGGACTTTGGTTCAATACAAAGGTTTTACAGTCTGGATTTATGGTTGGCCCACGCCACTGAGTTTCTAAATCTGAAATAACAGATTTCTTGGTTATACGAAATAATTCAGAATTTGAGATTCCTTTCGCAAAAATCGGGAGTGTTTCTAGGGATAAGTCAAGTTTTTCTGGTGGAATTGGGATAGATAATTAATCAGTAGTTTGTTGTGTAGGTTAGTGTCAGATAAAAAGGATAGAGATGAGCTTTTTTTCTTGTATCCCTGTGGAGACGGGGATATGTGAGAGGCCGAGAGGGAAGAAAATGTTTGGATTTGCCTTCTTGTTCTTTTTCATTTGATCCAGTTTGGCTCTCTGTTTCTATATTTTGGTTGATTTGTGAGGCAATACATGACTTTAGAGATGATAATCATGATCCTTTGCTTGCAACCTAGTAAGTCATTTTGCAGCTGACTTGCTAACTTATGGAAAGAAACGATATTTTTACATGTATAGGCATACTTCACCCGGATTGGCTTCCATTTTGCTTGTCGGTGTACTTTACATTTAAACTGTTAATATTATATTAATTTGTGGTTAGTCATCTAACATGTCTCTGATTAGTTGATCATATTACCTTCTGCGTCTTGATCCTAAATTTGCCAATAAGTTTATAAATTATTTTCAGAATACATGATGATGCTTGTCTCACATTGCTCTGGCTTGAAATTGGACATAATATTCAAAGAGCTCTGTTGCTTTGCTCACCTCAAACATGTTAAAATATGGGTGTGTTTTTGGGATCTAGGCACATTGTTGGAGCTCTGAATTATAAAGCGTGACAGGGAACTCTTTCATGTTAGCTTAGACTTAATATGATCTATATGATGCTAATACTCACTGTTTTCAGGAAACCAGAATCTCCAAGAGCACGTCCGAGGCAAAGTGCTAGTGAAGTAAAAGATGGTACTCCTAAAAAGCAAAAGCAGTGCAACTGCAAACACTCTCGATGTCTAAAGTTGTAAGTACTACTTATTTCTCATTCAGAACTTATGTCGAGAATCTCAAAAATAACTAAAATTTGTTAATCAATGGCAAAAACATGAAGGTGACACTGATAACCTCTGAAATTTCCATTTTTCTGCTTTTTGCTGGCAAAACATTTGTTGGAAGGAATATACATGAGATAATGACCATTAGAAAACCCTATAAATATTTAACACCCATACTCTTCAGAGTACTGGACGGTTCAATTTGAGCACAAAGGCATAGATTTATCATTAATCAAGTAGACAACTTCCGATGTTTCAGTGACCATCCTCCAGAAAGGAAATTGCCAAAGGAGGAAAGCAATTAGAGAAGTAGAGCTATATGTTAACTCAATGGTAACTGCAAATGAAAGTTTGTCAATGGTAACTAGATGTCTACATGGATGGTAGAGGTCTTGTCCGGTGATTATTTGTTTTCTTAAGTTACTCAATCTTTGTCTGATGTTTTGCTGATAGTATTTGAATGAACAACGCAATGTTAGATCTTATGCAATGTGCTTTTTTCTTTGCTTTCTTTCTATTGTTTTGGGTCAGGTATTGTGAATGCTTTGCATCTGGAGTATACTGTGATGGGTGCAATTGTAACAATTGTCATAACAATGTTGAAAATGAGCCTGCTAGGCGCGAAGCAGTTGAAGCTACTTTAGAGCGTAATCCACATGCATTCAGGCCTAAAATTGCCAGCAGTCCACATGGAGCGCGAGATAATAAGGTACTTTTTGAAATTAAGTTGATTCGTAGATGATGCTTTCTTAAAATTTGAATTGTTCGTAAAAAAATATTTCTGGTTTAAAGATGTCCAACTCTCTGATGTCCTTGTGGTCTAAGATACTATTGCTTTATTGCGATCTCTCTTAGGAATAACCTAGTTAAAAATTGCTGTCTGAAAAAGTAGGAAATGCAATATAATCAATAATTACTTGAAGTTTCGAGCTTGAGAAGTCAATATGGATCAGTTTCTACTTTGACATTGAGCTTGTAAATGTAAATGCATGTGGTTACTCAAGCTTGCATTTGAATAGTGAAATGTTGACTTAATCTTGCAATCTGTGCCTTCTCTATCTATTTTCTGTGTACTACGTGTAGGAGTAAGAGAAGGTGCTTCTATGCAAATTATTCTCATAACAATGCACTTTTGAATTTTTGTTTGATAGAGAAAGCATCACATCAAAGTTTAAAGTTGAAATTTGAAGTAAATCAAAGTAGCTCCAGTTATTGTTTCTTCATCTATTTGATAACTTCATGCACCTAAATCTTTTTAGGAGGAAACTGGGGATGGCTTAGTCTTGGCAAAGCATAATAAAGGATGCCACTGCAAGAAATCAGGTTGTCTCAAAAAGTACTGTGAGTGCTTTCAAGCCAATATTCTTTGCTCTGAAAATTGTAAATGCATGGACTGCAAAAATTTTGAAGGAAGTGAAGAGAGGCAGGCTCTTTTTCATGGAGATCATGCAAACAATATGGCATATCTCCAACAGGCGGCAAATGCTGCGATCACAGGTGCCATTGGATCTTCTGGTTATGGATCTCCTCCAGTGAATAAAAAAAGAAAGAGCCAGGAACTGTTCTTTGGGTCAACAATTAAGGACCCTATTCACAGGCATGGACAACTCCAACAGGTAAACAATATTTTTCCACCATTGAATTGATGCATTTTCAACTGTATGATTAGTGAAGAATGTTTTTGTTCCTTCTCATATTATCTACCGGGCAACACTGCATTGCTGATAATAGTTGATTGCACAGGGGCATGGTTTCATCTGAGAAAAGGCATTTAATTACTACGTGATTTTTTTTTTCTGGATTTAGAGCCTGTTTGGATTGGCTTATTTTAAGTGATTTTGAGCCAAATATCTTTTAGACATATTTTTAGTGTGGAATTTTTTTAAAAGTGCTTATTTTAAGCTAAAATGGTGAAAAGAAGCCAAAAGCCAATTCAAAGAGGATCTTATTCTCGTCGATTGATATTTTTGCTTAAAATAAGCTGGAGTGACAATTCGCAGTTGACTCTGCTTTGAATTTTTTAGAAAATAATTGATGGATGACATAGCGTACTGTATAATACAGGGGAACCATATTAAATCTTCTGTCCTACCTTCATTATCTTCAAGTCCTGGTCCATGTGTTGGAAATGCTGCAACAGTGGGTCCTTCCAAGTTTACTTACAGGTAGCAGTAACTGCCCCTAAGAAATTAACCTGTACTGCTCATTCAGCAAACTAATTGTCATGTCATGGTTGAAGGTCTCTGCTGGAAGACCTCATCCAACCGCAGGACTTGAAGGAACTTTGCTCAGTTTTAGTTGTATATTCAGGAGAAGCAGCGAAGATGCTGGCAGGTATATATGGATGTCTTTTAAGTACATTTGATTACTTGTATGACCAATCCTTTTGGTGCATCTTATTTTGTTATATTGATTCCAGCTTTTTGTTTCCTTTAAAATTCCTTTGGGAAGTGTGGAGTTACTAAGATTTTTTTCTCTGGCATGTCTTTCTATCTCTTGCTTTACTACTTACCTAAGCCTTTCTCCTTCTTGATGCTTGGGAAACATAAAAGGGATCTTTTGGATGAATATTAGTTTCTCCAAAAATAATTATAGGTTATTTTTGTTGCACTTGAGCCGAGAGTCTTTTGAAAATAACCTCTTTATCTCCACAAGGTAGGGGTAAGGTCTATGTACACTCTATCCACCCTAGACCCACTTGTAGGATTACATTTTTTTTTTTTTTTCCTACTGAAGAACTTGGTTAGCCAATATACCTTTCTGCCTCTAAACTAAATGTAAATGAAGTTAACAGATTGCTTCTAATGGAATCGACGGCGGACTTAGGATTAGGAAGCTCCGGGTGTCTCACTGCTTTGAACAGTAATACGTATGCACATATTGGGGAAGTGGTGTCAATATTCACAGAGGAAAACTATAATTAATATTTATCAACAGTTTTTAACACAAAATAAAGCCTTGTCTACTTGGTATAGTTAAGTTCTTAGTAAGAAGAGGTCAAGGGTTCTATGCTACATAGCCACAACATCTTTAACATGAATGCAGCATGCTAAAATAATTTTAAAAAGTGAACCCAATAGGATTCAAATTTGCATCACAAGAATAGAACCTGAGCTTTAACTGTTGGTACCTTTAGCTCAATTGTTACTTTTGGTGCCACACATATGTTTATACAATTCCTTGTACACACACACACACACACACACACACACATATAAATATACAGAGCTTCAACCGAGACGTCCGGGTGCCTGGCAACCCCACCCTTCTACATTGATCCGCCCCTGAATGGAATAGATCACCAGTTTTTTTTGTCTCTGCTGATATTTGAACAGCAGTCTCCCATAGCTTTTTCCACTTCATTAACTACTAAGCAACACCCTTATGTGCTCATTGAAATGAAACTCATCTCTTTCTTCCTCTCCCACCTAGTGTTTAAGTGGAGGTTCTTATGCTATTATTCATGTTTTCTACTTTGGAATATCTGTAAAATCTAAAGCATAATTATTTGAGTTTCCACAATTGGGATTAAGCAGAAGCTACATTTAGGTTCTACAGTTACCAGACATCCATCGTGGTACCTTATCTAAAATAAATCATAATGTTCCTAACTAGAGGAAGAAAGTTTGTCCAGATATATTCCAATCTGTTACAGGGAGACTACGGGGCTCAAGTACTTGTGCAAACCATTCCAGACTGCCCTGCCTCCTTGTGCATCTGGTAGATAAATTATGAAGAACATTAAATTGTTTATCAGTTTTATGTAAAAAAACCAATGTTATCAAAAGTAAAAAGCGCAAAAAGTTGTAAGGTCCTTTGGGAAAATAAGCGCAAAGTGCAAATAAAACATGGATTTTAATGAAAAAGGCGCAAGTGGATAAAAAAATACAAATATGTATGTGTAGTCCAAGATTCATAATCATAAGCCTAAATAACAAATGTATGGATAAAGAAATTGATTTTTTTTTATGATAAAGTGAATTATCAATTGTTTATTGGAGCATCTTCAAGATTACCTTCATCGGCAAGGAAAAATATGCCTTGGAGCTTTGATGAAGACACTGAAGCACCCATAAAGCTAAGCAAAGCTCTCAACATGTTCTGCGCCTCGCTTTTTATATTGGAGAATTTAACATCATAAATTGGGTATAATGAGGATTCATCGTAAATGGACTTAGATCTACATAGTCCATCAACCTACCACAAATCTTTTGTTTTGGGCTTTGGGACCGGCAATGTGAGTACACACTGTACTTTAAGGTTCACATAGTTATGTGGTGAACATGGATTGATTGCACAAGTCAGATCTTATGTTGGGAAAGTTAATATCCTTTCATCTGGTGGTTCTACCATGTCTTTTTGTGTGATTTTATACATGTTTGCTGTATATGGCGTACAACCATTTTACTGTTTACATGTAATGCTTTCAGATGAAAAGGATGCTTCAAAAAAACAGGCTGAAGGGCAGACACAAGCTTCCCTTGCTTCGTCAACTCAGGAGCAAGTACAGAACCAGAAAGATTCTGGTTCTGAGAACGATATGCTTGATTGTTCTTCGAGTGGGGACCAGGGTGAGAAAATCAGCATGAAAGAGTCTAGTTTGGATGGTGCTGATGTATCAAAAAGAAGGCCAATGTCTCCTGGGACATTAGCACTAATGTGTGATGAATCAGATACCATGTTTGCAGCTGCCATTACTTCCCCTGATGATCTAGCAACTCTTGGATGTAATACATCCTCTCAATTGCCCCATGGGCAGGGCATGACGGAGACATATGCAGAACAGGAAAGGATTGTATTGACAAAATTTCGTGATTGTCTTAATAGGCTTGTCACTCTAGGAGAAATAAAAGGTAATTTTGTTTTCTTTTCTTTTCTGCCTAAATCTGGTCCTGATTCTCTGAATAAGTAGCTGTTGCCAAAAACTGCATCAGTGAAAACATATATAAACCCCCAAATACCTTACTATACATTCTATGACATCTGGTTAAACTGTTGTTTTTAAATACAAAGGCGAGGCTAATTCCCAAGTATAACCCAACCATAATTTTAATGTGATCAATCTTCTCTTGGAAATTATTAATATATGCAAGTATCCTGACCAGCTTACCTGAGGTACATTGTATAATGTTGGACATGTTTACTTTTGTAGCCTGTAGTGTTCTGAGAAATAAAAGTATCAACCAAGGAAATGGATAAGGTGCATGCACATTAAAGTTTGAGTCATTCTTTAATGTATTTGAAGGATCATTATGAAGTGATCAAATCCATATCATTCCCCATTCCATACAGCTAAATCAAGTTGACATAGTTGTGTAGTTTACATAGTTTATGATAACCCACGATCAGACTCCTTGCATACACCATAAATTAGCGCATCCTTAGCTACTGACGTAAAAGAGAGGAGATTTGAGGGACTCCATTAGTCAGTAATACTTTTGAAGTGGAGTTATCCCTTCTCCTGAATTTGCATGGTAAGCTTAGTTCCTTCTTCTAGGAAATATCCATGTTCACTTCCACTTAACACCTGGTAACTGTTTTTTTAACCTATATGTGTAAGGTAGGAAGTCTGTTTACATATTGTAAACGTACTGGGTTGGTGCTACATTGAAAGCATTACATCTATAGACCTCCCAACAAACTCATGGCGTTGTTCAAATCATTAACATGTTTCTGTTTAACCCAAAAAATATAGTATTTGTGCATCTATGCTTTAGTCTATAAAGCAAGATCTTGTTCTTCAAAGCATCTCCTGTTTCCTTCTCTCTGGAGTGACCACAGTATGTCAGCAGCAGTGGTATCTCGAAATTTTCTTACTGATTGGGACTTTGTTTCCCCTTTCAACATAGAAAAACTTTTGGAGATGCTTTGAAGGAACGCATCACATATTTTTAGCTACTTCACAGTGAAGGAGCAAGTGACGGATCGTCTCTTCCTGTCTGCCATGCAGCAACCTTTGCACAGTAGTCTTCTCTTTTATGTAAGTTAGCTATTCTAGCTCCATAATCTACTGTCCAAACAAAAGGGGATACTTTCAGAGGCTGTCTTTCTTATTGCTTTTCAAGGAACGAATTCAGCTTCCTCATTCCTTTGAAACTATTCTAGAGTAAAAAGAAAATAGCAAGAAGCTGCCCTTTTGTCTCTCTCCCAAGTAAATGTTTCTATCTCATATTGGTTCAACATATTCTTACAACCTGCTTGAAAGCTGATTAATGACAGAAATTTTGTGCAATCACAGAATCATTTACTATTCTCATCGCCCGTAAGAAGATTGAAGGAGAAGTAAGATTAGACTGATTGTGGTGCCTAAGCGTAGATAGTCAAATAACTATGCTTAGCTTTAAAAAGAAATACAGGATTAATTGGGATGTAGTACATAAAATTAAAATGAAATGGTCCATATTGAGGAGTACTACCAGAATGATATGCTATAGAAGATAATCAATAGAGTGAATGGATAGTTCTATAGAGCAAATGTGAAACCGACAATGCAATATAGGAGAGGAAGTTGGGTCTGAAACGCTTAAGATACCTGCAAGATGAATATCATAGATAAAACTATATAATTTATTATAGATGTGCGATCAACAAGATAGAATAGATTATAAATGATCACATCTTATGGAGGGTTTAAGTAGGTTGCCTGAAACAATTCTGTTATATCCTACATAGACCTCTATATGCGCTGTTTAGTAGGTGGAACAATATGGATGATTAAATGTGATAACAGAAGAAGAGATAGAGTGATAGACCTGAATCACATGGAGGTAAATAGTCTCAAAAACTAAAATCTCGCAGAATTCCCTGTAGATTTATTTATTAAGATTGATAATAATGTCTGAATATCGAGTGGTATCTTGCTTAAATTTGTGAGTTCAATGGTAGATTATAATGTTCTCGATTAAAAAAAAGAAGGTGGTATAGCATCATTTGTGCTTGGTGTAAAATGGAACAAGTAGATCAGGCTGAATCTATTTTAGAATAGTTATGAAAGAAATGACTTCTGCCCATTAGTGAAGGGATTCATATTTTCCATTTTGGTGGAGCTTGTTCTCCTTAGGAAATATTTGTCGTAACCGATAATCAAACATCACAATGACTTATTTTAAAAAAGTATTATGTCGTACCAAACGCACCCTAGATAAAGGATCCAGATAATTGATACAATTGTTGGGATTAAATCAATTATCTGGGAAAAGCTAAGTGTGGAATTCATAGAGCCCGTAACATGCCCTTAGAAAGACAAATAATTTACTAGTGGATTGAGATGGGCCTAAATCGAATGATAGGAATTTAGAGTATTCATAATGTTGACACAAACTGATTTGTGATTGAGGCTTAGTTGACGGTTGTTTGATTTTATTGATTTAGAATTCTCATCAACAATATATCTACTTCTAGCACCGTCTTGCCATTTTCTTTTGTAACTCAGATCAATTCTACTTTACTCACTTGTTTTTCGATATTGCTCTACTTGAGTCGAGGGTCTATCCGGAATAGCCTCTCTGCCTTTACAAGGTAGGGGTAAGGCTGCGTTCACACTAGCCTTCCCAGCCCCCCTTGTGGGATTACACTCTGTACGTTGTTGGTCTGTAGTTGCACACTTGCAAGGTTATGATGAATTAGAACATGTGTCTCATTCTTCTCTTTTATAGAAACTATGTACCTGGCTCCTCAAAAAAAATAGGAAAGGACGCATCGCAGACTTGCAGTGTCTTTGAATGATCACATGACCTGTGTGTACTATCTGGCTCTTGAATTCCTAATATATATAGCCTGTCTACTTTTTCATGTTATTTTTTAGATGGCTAATTATTTAAATTTTCCTCTATCCCTGCTAAATTTATATTTAAACTTCAATAATACAACTTAGAGCTTTTTTTGTGTTCAACCATCCGATGTCCTGAATAAAGGGGCTCGAGTAATCTTATATTCACATTGTTAGAAAAAGCTCATCATGGGGTCTTTTGCAATAATGGATTTTTAGCTCTCTTTACCAAAGTTGTGACTCCATTCCCGAGCTTGAAACCACGATCTTTGGTTAAGGGTTGGTAGAACTTAGAACTATTTGTGATGTACTTAGTATAGTTAAGGGTCGTTTGGTAGAGACGTAGAGTGTATAAAAATAATACACTCTACCAAACGACCCCTTACAGTATGATTTAGGCTTGCTTTTTATGCAACTGCAATGCGCCCCCACCCCACCCACCCCCTCCTCTCTGTAGCTCATCACTGTGTTTCATTTGGAATCATATTATGTTACTAACCATCTATTTCAAATTGCAGAAAAAAAATGTTCTTCAATGGTGCGGGGTATTGACTTCGTTGATCAAAAGGATATGATTGGTAATAGTTTTACTACGACTGAAACGAGGATTCAACATGATTCTTTTAACAAAGGTGTTTCCAATTCTCCTTTTCCTCAGCCAAGAACAACTCAGATGTTTAGTTCCGTAGCAACTACTGCTAATAATAACGCGCTTCCTAAAGTTCATCGTCCAGATGAGAATGGGGATGTCAAGCCAACAATCTGAAAGAACAGTTATAGTTAGCTTTAGAATGATATTTGCCTGTAAACTGCTGCATCTTTGTTATATTAGGCTTTTATTCATTCAGTTTTTTCTTTGATGTAGCAGCAAAATTCATCAAGGTCCCATTTGATAGAATTAACAAGCCTTGTAACTTCTTAGCACATTTACTTTAGGTGCAATTTCAATCAAAAATTGCATTTTGTTAAACTTCCCCTTGAAGTATATATCTGTCAGCTAAATTGTACCTGGGGTGTCAGATGCGCGGGTTGGACTGAATTGTGCTGGATTATAGCAAAATAAGTTGATAAATATGTTAAAGTTTTGTTTTTGTCAACTTGAACTAAATTAGTAAAACATTGTGTGGGGGTGGAGTGATGTTGGATATATATATATATATATATAAGAAATAGACCTTAGTGATGCGTTTTAAAGCTGTGTGGGCCTAGATAATGTTTATACACGTGCTCCATATCACTCGGAGTAAGGGTTTAAGCTAGAGATGTTTTCCGTAAGTGAGATAAATTATCAATGTAAAACATTGTTAAATCCATAAATTTTTTCCGTCTTAATCTGTGAATTAAATTAGTAAAACTTCTCGATGCATCATTCAGGCATGTCTTTGCTTTAGTGTGTTAAGCTTGTTTTAATAGAGTTTGATTATTTCTAATAGTAGGATTACAACTTTGGAAACAATGAGTGAGAATTATCGCCCCAATTTGTTCATAATCTATCGAATACAACCTCTCTAGGTCGGTATATATCCCCGACACGGTAGAGGTGTCTATTACGTTATTCTAGAAATAAGTAACATTATGCATGTACCATTAAAACATATTATGAACCATAATGATGAACAGATCAAAGTAAGTGCCTTTCTATATTCCATGGTAGCTGAAGTCGTAAATGTATTGCTTACTACATGCGTGACCTTGATGCTGAAGATGTAGCAGCAGGAGCGCTCTGCAGAATAAGAAATTATGTTATCAGTAAGTTTACATATGACATAAATAGCAAGCTATCAGAGTTGTAAATGTGTGAATAATTTCCAACAGGCAGTTATAAGTCGTCCCTAGTTGAACAGATAGACCAAAAAAGAATTCTTCGTGTATCATCTGTTATTCTAATTTCCAACTATATATCTCGCAGTTACCCGCGAAGAAAGTTGTTAGTCCCATCTTTTGATCCAGATTCTCTTGATCTAGTTGACTTGACATTGGTGTAAGATGGAGTTTTGACATAAGCAGTCCCGTGACCGTGGAAAACTGAACTAAAACTAAGATGGTTTTACCCATGGTGCCATGACTTACATCTTGTCTATCGGAAACAACCTCTCTATCTCACAAAGGTAAGGGTAAGATTTGTGTACATCCAACCCTCCCCGGACTCCACTTGTTGAAGCCATGACTAACATTTCTGCTTTACATAGTTTGTTGACCCATATCCATAGGTATGGGTTATGTATTTCTTATTATTGACACATTGAATAATCTAAGTAAGTAATTAGTAGTTAAATTTGCGAGATTATTATTTATTGGAGTTAATAATTAATTGCAGATATCGGTGAACAACTTCCCTAGCTAAGAAACAAACAGGTAAAAAGATGTTATATTGCATGGTAAATCTCTAAGATCAAGTTCTTACCAAGGGAATGCCCTTTGCTGCTCTCTCTTCCAAGAACTTTGATGGCTTGAAGAAATTACCATATATTTCTGACCACTTGCGGAGACTTTTATATATATGACCAGCCCCAACAGTATCTCCCCAGAAAACAATGCCACCTCTGCAAAAAGAAAATCGTCGCAAGAGAGATCTGTTATAAGAAATTCTCTAATTTCTGTTGAATTTTTTTAAAAAAAAAAAACATAAACCAGTTGCGAAGTGCAGCAAAAGGGTTTGAACAGCTGGTGATTTTTCTTCTTCTTCACTATCCATTTCGATTCCTCTTAACTAATTAATTTTTAACAATCCCCGCGTCTCTTGGGTATAGCATTCTCTATTAAGCATATAAAACTACACCCCGTTCATACCAAGGCAAACAGGAGATATTCTATGTTAGCTCGTGTTGTTCATACTTCAGAATCAGTAGTTATCCCAAGATAGCAAAGAGTAAGTATTTGACTTATTGTTGGAAGCAAATGATGCTGATTTCACAGTACAGTACCAACCTGTAAGATGGGAAACTCATTCCAAGTACAGAAGCGACATCAAGGTCTGATGCTCGGACTACTACCCCCTCATCCAAAACACGACATGCCTCGTTCACAACGGGAAAGAGTATCATCTCAACAATTTCTTGATCAGTGATAGATATTGGCTGCCATAAATTGAAAAGGAAGACGGTGGTTATTGTGAGGGGATTTAGATTTTGACAAACCCTTCAAAACCGATGATTAAATCATGATTTGAGATTTTCTTTTGTTAGCCGATGATACCTTTCCTCCAGGCATAATATTAGTGAGCCTTCTGGACTCCTCAATAACTGGAAGAACTGAAGGATCAGGTTTTGGCTTCTCTCCCTTGTTGTAAATGTAGTATCCTTTTCCATTATTTTTACCTGCATCACCAGCGAAATTAGGATGAACAATGCCTAGAAAACAACAAAATAGAGGATGAAACTTGCAACATTACCATTTCGACCACTTTTTATTAGAAGGTCAAGCAGTGGAGACTTAAATATTCTATCAGGAAAAGCCGAACTATACTGTTTCCCTGTTGCAATAGCAACTCCATATCCAGCTAAATCCTGAAGCCTGCAAAATGAATGAGCAAATTACTTTACATGCCTACCAACATAACTATTGCTTGCAGCAGGCAGGCTGCTGTATTTGGAAGGAAAACCAGTTAGATTGTTGATTCTCCCCAAAATCTACAACACGTTATTTTACGTCACAGCCGCTTTTACTTCCCAAGCGAATAAATAAGATTATAGTACCTCCGACAAAGTCAAAGGGACAGGATATCATGTATGCATTATCTCCTCATTCCCTGCATATGATACAACACTCTTTGAACCTCTTCTCCTCTCTTCCCACCCACCCCCTCCTCAATGTATGTCGGTCTCTCTCTTAATTTGTGTATTCCTTTTATGAGAGTGGGAAGACAGCCTCCAATTTCTCTCTCCGAAAATAATTCCTTATGTTCAGTTTCTTATTTATTTACCCATCACCGTCTGCACCATCATCCAATACCAATGCCAGGTGCCACAACTATCAATCTCAACATCAGTCAGCACTCCACCAATACCAAAATTTGCACGCCAACATTCTAGCACTTTCATGTATATCTAATTTCATCTTCTGGATGTATCATCACAGATATCTAGGTGCATTTAAAAATTTGAATCATTTAAGTACAGTAATTATCTTAAAGCTGTGTAAGTCAAAGACACCATGAAGATTAGCATTTGCAAACTACAAAGAACTGCTGACTAGTTTACTATATCTCTCACTTGAAAAAAAGGTAACTTTGTGGAAGAGAATTACTGGAATGGACCGATGGGGAGACCAAAGTTAATGATTTGTGCATCAATCCTGTAGACATCCACTCCAAGATTCGCGAGCAATTGTGCACTCTGGGCATATGGAAAGAATGTCCTATTGACAGCAAAACCAGTACAGTTTCCCACTACAACAGGTACTTTCTTTATTGTTTTGCCAACAGCCATGAGATCGAGGATTGCTTGGGCAGATGTCTTCTCCGTCCGGATTATCTCTAGCAGAGGCATCACATGAGCAGGACTGACCATAGAAAAAAATCAGTTAGCAATTACAACAAAAAAAAGTGATCCAACAGTATCATCACAAGGATTTTCTATTTCAAAGAAACAAAGAAAAGAAGGAGCAATTAGCTTGGTAGACTGCTTTCTCCCCCTTTTTTATGGTAAACTCCACCTGTAACCCCACAATCCCAGGTCCAACAATGGATCTTCCCAAATTTCTCCATGGATCACTCCCTAATCTTATAGTTGGAGGTTGGGTCTTTATTGCTAGGTTCTCCCTTTTGTGTTTTAGATTGCTAGGCAGCAGGACAAATGGATTTAGCTTTATATCTCCCCAATATCACTTTTAAAAAGTAGAAAACGACAAACACGAAATGAAGAAAAATATTCCAAATTTTCTAGGAGCAAAACTCAAAAATGGAAACTAAATAAAGACACGTGAAAGTTAATCACCTGACATCCCATATAACAGTTTGTTCCACATTTATTCTATTTTCCAGATTATATTGAATCTTCTTTTCTATGTAGTGGTCATATTCACCTCAACTAAACAAAGCATTTGATAACTTTTAGACTTGAAAATCAGCTGTACAGGTTCATAGAGGTCATTTCGCTTGATTAGTAGGGTTCACCTTCATTATAGAACTAAAGTTACAGGGCAAGAATTGTAACCTGAAAAAGTGGGCTCCTATAACCCGATCTTGAGAGCTCGTCTTTTGCCCGATTACGTTGAGGTCGATAGTAGATGTATTGGATGCCAAAATACAGTGGGGAGGACAAATCTTCTCAATATCAACGAAGATTTGTTGTTTCAGAGGAACATTTTCAATGACAGCCTACAACAAACAAGACACAACTGTTTCAAAAACAACAAATTTCAACAGATGATGAATAGTAGAATTCTGTTCATAGACAATTTTATACACCAGGAAAATAGAAAAGCCAAGCGAAGAAGCAAGAAGGGAAAGAAGAAACCATTCTGCAGAAAATTACTTGAGCAAAGTATAGGTCCAGTAGTTACCTCAATGACCATATCCACATCCTTAAATTCTGAGTAATCCAGTACACCTTTAACCATTGACAAAGCTTTGTTTGCTTTGTCCTGCTGCAACTTCTTTCTCGCTACCATACCTCGGATATTTGCTGTAACATAAGGTACTCCACATAAGTTTCTAACTTCCAAAATCATAAGATGACTGTAAAGATGACTGGTCAAAAGGCCTCAAAATTTTGAAATCTATCAGAACGTTTATCAGTCATCAACTACAACAACATACCCAGTGTAGTTCCACAAAGTGGGGTCTGGGGGAGGGTAGAGTGTACATAGACCTTATCCCTACCTCAGAGGTAGAGAGGTTGTTTTTGAAAGACCCTCGACTCAAGGAAAAACAGTCCATAGCAGTTCAAAAAAAGAATAAACAAAAGTGAAATCATAACAAATCATCCTGAACAGTACCAACAACAAAATAAGACATAATAAAATCCCACTGAAAGAAGATTAATAACCTTCAACTGTTTTTATCCCCTTCTGAAGATACTCGGGATTAATTTCCTTGATAATGACAAATATGTTGCTCAGAACAAGAGAGGTAGCTATGCCTGAACCCATTAAACCTCCACCTATTATGGCAACTTTCTTCACTGGCCTTGGTTTCAGACCAATATCAGTTACATTAGGTACCTGAACCATTTAGGAATAAAAATATAATTCAGAAATATGATAGAATTGATTGTCCATTGAGCAAACAGATATTTAAGGAACTTTCTTAATAAAGTCAAACTAGCCCAGAGCAGGAGCACAAAAGCCATAGAAGTGATCAGAAACAAATCTATTATAACAAGTATGAAATTCTATTCATATACAAGAGATCCAAACTCCATGTTACTTCTCATTCGTGAAATCATACTGATAACGAACTTTCACTAGCTGATGGACACCAAGTAAAGCCATCCCTAAGTGAAACCTAAAGTATATGGAACATACCAAATCAAGCTTGCATTATAAACAAACAACAGATCCCTACCTTGCTTCTCAATCATGTGATCATTCTTATCAATGAGAAGCTTTGCATTAAATATAGACAATTCTGCACACAACAGCTAATGCACTAATATTTTTAACATAAGATCAGGTAATAATAAGAGTGAATCTTTAACCAAGTTTACTATGCTGAAACTTAAATGTTTAAGAGCCTGAATCAAGTTTACTGTACTCAACAAAAATACTTCGAAAGAATTTTAAGCTTCAAGATAGCATCACCACACAACAGGTACCATGTGCTCAGCAGTGAAGCATATTTGGTACCTTTGATGTAGCCCGTTGGGCAAAAAATACGTGAACAAGACCTCTTGATGTATCTGATAATACAAGGTCCTCAAAAACTTTAGCTTCCTGCAAGACTTAAAACAAGTTTGTTAATCCATCTTGATCCATTTGTTTCAAATGGCTACATGGATAAAGACTGAGTTAGGCCTCATTGTTTTTATTAACATTAAGACGTCTGAATCTAAATATTAAAATGTGCATTAAGATTTATATGTCCAAGTATGAATACACATCGAAATATTAAGATGTTGCATTAAGATCTGAATACTAATAATTAAGATTGGTTGTTTGATTAACATCTGAATATATACAACTTGTTTTTGTTTACGAATAAATAAATATAAATTTAATAAAATACTAAATTTATCCAATACTATAACAAACTAGTTTTACAAAATTATATGGTGGTTGGTGGTGATGGTGGTGGTGATGATGGTTGGCAGTGGTGGCGGTGGTGCTAGATGAGAATGAAGTTGGCTGGTGGTGGTATTGTGGATAGTATCTGGTGGTGATGGTGGTAGTTGGTGGTGGCAACTAATAGTGATAGTTAATAGTGGTGGTGAATGATGACGACGGTCTACAATATACAATGGTTATCGAGATGGTGGTGACTGTCAGTAGTGATTGGTGGTTGTAGTAACGGTGTTTAGTGGTGGTGACTATAAATGGTGGCTAAACATGGGGACAACTGATAGTAGTGATTGGCAGCGGTGGTGGTTATGAATAATGGGTGGTGCGTAGTAATAGTTGATAATGGAGGGCAATGACGGTAGCTATGAGTGGGTTGAATTTGTGAAAATTAGGCATCTTGATGACATTAAAATTTTGTTACAATAATCATTTACATGTATTTAAACCCATTAAGTGACTATAAAACATTGGTTAAGATCTTAATAATTAAGATAAAAAATTAAAAGATAAACCGCCTTAATAACTGAGATATGAATGATTAAGTTAAGACCTATATTAAGTACAAACAAATGAGGTCTTATCTACCTTTCAAGACACTATTTGCGATTATCTGGATTTTGTTAACAAAAAGTGGGTAAACTAGAATGTTGTCCTTTTCTGAAGAGAGATGTGTATAGAATATAGGTATTAATTGACCAAGCAACATATACCTTGAGAATCCCATTATATCCACCATGGACTATGCCTTCTTCAATTACATCAAGGCATGCCAAGTGCTGAGGCATATTCCGAGCAGTTTGCTTCACTTGTTTCCTAGCCAACTTCAGAACTTCATGTGCTTCTGAAAGGGAACCAATTTTGTCAGTCCTGTGAAGGGCACGCATCCAAGGTTTGCGCCTTTCTGCAATATCAAGGGCCCACTGTCTAGCTACTTTTAACAACTCTTTGGAAGGGACAACTGCATCAATAAGACCTAGCTTCTCCCCCTCTTCTGACATTATTGGTTTGGATGTCTGCAAAAAGTTGTTCACATTAATTAGTCTATTGTCCCCACAAATTAATGTTTTTAAATTGATTTACAGATTTGAGTAAGAAGCAACTCAATAGTTCTGCATGTATTGCAAACTTAATGGAGGATAATGTGTGGACAACTTATTAAAGTTAAAACCCAACAATCACAACCAGAGAAAAACCAGAGCTTGAAGTAGTACATGTAATAAGGATATACTAATACTTTTGTCCCTTCTTATTTCTTATCCTTTTTGGTTGCTATCACGAATGTCATCCAGAATCACCATCTAACGCTGACAATAACTATAAAATTTTCTGTTTAAGATGATGCACCTGTTAAACGAATTATTTGTCCAACAGTTACTTTGTAAATGAATCAATTGCCAATGGTTAAGCATAAGGATCTATAGAAACTTTACCCCACACACCAAGACAACTTTACACAATTGTCAGTTTTTTCAATCATAAAGATGAATGACTTACCATCATCATATCAATAGCCTTTGACAACCCTATAAGCCTTGGAAGTCGTTGTGTACCTTGAGAAGAAACATTATTGATATTCTCAATAAAATCTAAAAATGAAAAGAAATTTAACCTATATGCAACTTCAATGAGCAGTAAGTGGCTGAGTTACCTCCAGAGCCAGGAAGAACTCCAAGGCTAAGCTCTGGCAACCCAAGTTGTGTTCTTGGCGCAGCAATGCGTGCATGGCATCCCTACCAAAAGCATGCATTACATAATTCAATCACAAGGAAAAAGTTAAGCACAGGGACAGCACATTTTATAGAGACCACAAACCAATGCCAATTCCAAGCCACCTCCAAGACAAAGTCCTTCCACAGCAGCCACTGCAGGCTTCTTTCCATCTAAAGTTACAAATCGAAATGATCAACAGAAGTACAAATAACAATTGATACCAAGATGACACGATGAAGCACAATGAGATGCTACAGTAAGCCATCTAAAGATTTGAAATCCTAATTCGGACCAACAGTTCTCTTACCTTCCATAATGTTCGTCACGAGATCAACAGAAACATCAGGCAATAGAGAAACATCATCTGCAACCCATCCAAATTCCAATTTTCAAAACAAAGGTTCAGGGGACACAATAACAAACTGCAAAAAGACCAAATGAAAGTAATCCTACCTGATTTGTGAACCTTTTCAAAAACATTGATGTCAAAACCACCAGAAAACCGCCCACCATATCCTGCAGTAAATCGATGAGAACATAAACAAAAAAGGAAGAGGGAAGACCGACACACAAGAAACAGAGAAAAGCACAAAGGACATAAACCATGAAGCAGAAAAAGGAAACTAACACTTTTTTTAAAAAAAATGAGGTACAAAAAAGTAGGAAAATTCATCAAATACAAAAGTAGATTTCATTTTACTAATAATCATAACTGAAATTCAATGAAACATCAGCTTCACAATGCATAATGCGTAATTCATATAGTTTAACTAAATTCCTAATTTAATCACTATTTACTGATACTAAATTCAAACAAAAATCAAACATATCAAATAAAAAATTTTTAATCATAACTGAAATTCATCAAAACATCAGCTTCGCAATTCATAATTCAAAATGTTTAACTAAATTCCTAAATTAATTACTATTTACTGATACTAAATTCTACTCAAAATCAAACATATCAATAAAGAATTTTTAATCATAACTGAAATTCATCAAAACATCAGCTTCGCAATTCATAATTCAAGATGTTTAACTAAATTCCTAAACTAATTACTATTTACTGATACTAAATTCTACTCAAAATCAAACAGCTCAAACAAAGTTCTTTTTTTTTTAATCAATAAAACAGTTACTAGAAATCATAACTGAAATTCAATCAAACATCAGCTTCACAATTTGCAATGCGTAATCCATAAAGTTTTGACTAAAAATCACTACTTACTGGTACTAATTCAAACCAAAATCAAATAAAGAATTTATCTTTTTTATCAAAAAAAAGTTACTAGCAATCATAACTGAAATTCATCGAAACATCACCTTCGCAATTCGTAATTCAAAATGTTTAACTAAATTCCTAAATTAATCGCTATTTACTGATATTAAATTCATCCAAAATCAAACAGCTCAAACAAAAAATTCTTTTTGAGGAAAAAAAAAAGACAGATAATAGCAATCATAACTGAAATTCATCCATACATCAGCTCCGCAAAGCGCAATTCAGAAAGCTTAACTAAACTCCTAAATTAATCACTATATACTAAGTTCCATCCAAAATCAAACAGATCAAACAAAAAAATCATTTAAACAAAAAAAAATAGTTACTAGCAATCATAACAGAAAATTCATCGGAACATCAGCTCCGCAAATCGCAATTCAGAAAAATTTAACCAAATTCCTAAATCGAACACTATTTACTGATAGCACCAAATCCTATCCAAAATCAAACAGATCAGTAAGACGAAGAAATCAACCACATAGAAGAAGATCAAGAGCTTTACCAGTGAGAACAATAGCTTTTACATCATTTCTCATAGCTGCCTCATTCCATTTCTCCTTTAATCCAGCGAAAACTACAACAAAATCAAAAATCAAAATCAAAATTCCGGTTCAAAAAAAAAATCAAAATTACGTTTCAATGAATTTTAAGCTTACTTTGAATAGCAAGAGCATTCACCGGCGGATTGACGAATGTGATAACCGCAACGCTGTCGTTCCCAACCTCCATCGTCACTTTTGCTTTCGCCATTTTCAACGAAAATTATTAATTTTAGCTCAAAAATTTGGGAATTGAATGAAGAAAATTGAATTTATATAGAAATTTGATTGAATGAATTTACTGTAGATTTTGATCAATGTGAAAGAAGCGGGTCACGTGAGAGATATGTTAATGCACGAGTCAAAGTTGACGCAATTAATATCCAAAATTAAAAAATAAAATAAACGTGGAGTATTATTTTTTTTTAAAAAACAACAACTTGAGATTTGAGATTATTAATGTAATGGAAAAATATTTGAATTATTCACTAGTATTTTGATGGAATGATAAGTATTTTTTTTTATGTTATTGTTAATAAGAGAATTGAGGTTTGAACAGTAATTGGTGAAATGTGAAATTAAATTTAAATTTTTTTAAAAAATGTCTTTTAATTTTTGATGTTAACAAGTGCTTTTATGGCTGTCTTTATCATTAATTAAATTCTGGCATGAAATAATAGATTATATGTGTTTAAATATTTTGGGAATTATTATTCATTACGTATCTTAACTATTTTATAATAAATTAAAAGTTATCGTTATGTCAAAACTTTGTTAATCGAGGAACAACAACAAAACTTTGTATTATTAAGGAGGTAAAATTACTCAATTTCAAAAAGTAATATAATTTTGACTATTTTCTTTTTAACGAAAGGAAGCTGTTTTTTTTGTTTTTTTGTTTTTTTGGTAAATGTCATTTTCTTGTTTTGACACATACAATTCTTTTAGTAAGTTGAAAATAATAATATTCAATTTTTAAAATAATTAAGGTTTACTAAGTGTATAAAATTGCCACTTACAATATATTTTCTCAATACAAGACTTAGTTATTCATATATTATAGTTATTTCATTTTTTATTATATATAAAATAATATATAAGTTTTCTCATCTTAGGTACAAATTAAAGTTGCCTATATAAGATAAAGGACAGGTAAAAAAATATTATATTATAAAGTGTTCTTATCAAGGGAATGCCCTTGGCTTGAAGAAATTATCATATAAAACTGAATCTTTTTCAAGACTTCTGCCAAACCTTCAAATAGTAGCAAGAGCTACTCTCTCAAGAAACACAACGCCATATGAACAACAAGGCACCTGATGATCGAGTAATTGATAGAAAGTTTTATGTTATCATCTGAGTTTAGTGTACTATACTTTGACATTGTAAGATCTATTCCTATGTTATAAAGGAACATAGATCATAGATCATTTCAGTTGTAGTCGTTGTGAAATTGAGTTCATGGCTAGAGTTAGTTGTGGTGTGTTTGATTGAAGTCTATGTAAACTAGATATAGTTAATATAGTGGATAATATGATTATCGTTTTGAGTCTTGTAATAGAGGTGTTACAACGTGTAGGATTAAGAGTCATTTTTTGTGATTTTCGGAGTGTGTATTCATTTTAAAGTTAGTGAGATTGTTATAAAATAGTGTGTGGCAGATTGTGGTTTTTTCCTCTCTCGAAAGATTTACACAATGATATTGAAAGAAGCCCATGTCTTCACTTGGGCCATGTGGCCCAAATCTGCGCTTGAATAGATCACGCCAGAAATTAGCCCATGAAGCCTATTTTATTGCGTCATTTGAGTTACAAGCCCATTTACAAACAATAACCAGAAAAATGACATTCAGTTTCAATTTAGGGCAACTTTCACGTATAGCAAACATAAAATTTATATTTATATGTTATAGCAAAGTTTGCATAATTGTGTTCCATGGCAAACTTATATATGTATAATTTATTGTACATATACAATTGAAGCGAATTGTAAAAACGAGAAAGAGAGAAATTATATACAATTTGAATTGTATAAAACGAAAAAGCGAGAAAGACAAAATTGAATTGTATAAAACGAGAAAGAGAGAAACTATATACAATTTGAATTTGTATAGAACGAGAAAGACAAAAGAGATTTGGGCAGGGAAATATTTGTATTGTATAATTATAAGTGTATAGGACGAAGATATATGTACTTGCATGCGTTTATACAATTTTCTCTCGCGTTATACAATTAGAAACACAATTTATACAATTCTATTGTATAAAGCGAGAGAGGCGAGCTACAGGAAGCAAGCTAGCGAGAGAGGGAGAGTGGCGAGCGAGAATATGAGGGAGAGAAGGACTGACAAACAGTTTGCTATGAAATACAAATAAAGGATAGCTACTATATTTATTTTATATTATTAGTTTGTCATTCTATAAAATTATCCCTTCAATTTATGTGATTTTAACTTAGCAGTTGACACGAATCTTAAAAAAAAGACTTCTGAAAATTTATAATTTAAAACAAGTCATAAATACTTGTATAACTAATTATTAATCATCTCATTAAAGGTGAAAAAATGATTTTAAAGTTATTTTGTTATCAAGTATAAATTCTTCTTTATACTCATTAAAAAAACGTGTCATAAACTCACCGAAATTAAAACAGAGAGTATAAACAATTATATTTTCTTCTTAGGTAGATGAATGTCTAAACAAGGGGAATATAACTTTTATAGGGACATAGCTTGATATTCATGCGATGATAACTCGAATTCAAATTTTGAATATTAAATTCTTTTAGTCACAATATTTTTTTAAAAAATAAATCTTACATCACACGAATTGCTTACCTCGATTTTCGACTATTTTTATTTTTTGTTACCTCGAATTCAATTTGCACACAGTTTTTCTGCATGTGCTTAGCATTTGGACCTTAACATCCTCTCTTTTTCCAATTTTTTGGAAAGATAAAATAATAAAATTTAACTTATATTATATAGTTTTTTTTTACAAATATTACTTTCAATAAAATTCTTTGACACAATCACTAAGGAAGTCCTTTGAAGGATGATTCCCTTATACTACGCCCACATATAGAATAGAAAAACTATTATCGATATACTTTTAATTTAAAATAAATACAATCAAAATAGAATTAAATAAAAAATAATAACGAATAAATCAGCATGATGAACAAATCAAATATAATAAGTAATAGTAAAAAAAAATCTGAAGAATGAAAGCCACCTTGGTGAATTCCCCTCAGGGCCGGCTCTACGCCTTTTTAAATTAGGCATTGGCCTTAGGCCCCCAATTTTAGGGGGCCTCAATTTTTTACCAATAATAAATTTGTGTTATTTTTTAAAAAAAATATTAATTATTTATGAATATATATATATTAAAACAATTATTATTTTATTTTCTTTAATCTAATTTAAATAAAAGAAATCACGAAGAATTATTTTATTTTCTCACAGTCTCTATGCTAATATTCACATTATTTTATTCTTTTAACTCCTTTGACACTCTCTTCTTTAAATTTCTAATAAGTTAGAGTCATATTCTATCAAAAATATGAATCAATAGTCAAAAAGCGTTGAGCAAGTCAATTGTAATTTTTTTTTCTATTTCTTCTTAGATTTCCAAGCATTACAACAAGCATAGTAAAATGTGGGGTATAAAAAATTATCAACTTCTTGAATCAAATTATGTTAACAATTTATATTATAATTGCCCGATTAAGCAAATGTTTTTCAACATTAAATTGATAAAATCTTGTCTAAAACTAATAATTGAAAAGAAATCGAATAAATCATTTATAAAAAAATAATATTAAATATACCTTGAGATTTTTTTTTTAAAAAATAATGCATATGAAATTTATTAGATTTTAGGCCTCTAGTTGAAATTTCGCTTTAGGCCTCCGATTGCGTTGAGCCGCTCCTGATTATTTATTTCCCCTTCAACGGAAAATTATACTATTTATATATGGTTAAACTAATATTTTATGTATATATAGTAGATATCGAACTCCTTTTAATACTATGTATATCTATTTTTACGAATTTTAAAGTTTCTTATTGAAACTGTATGCAGTACACACATACTAAATAAAGAGAAAGGTAAGAAGAGGAGACCCCCGTCCCTTCCACATACAAATACAACAGTAACACTCAGCTATCCACGAATTTTCTATCAATACAAATTCAACTTAAAGAAATATTCTTCCTATCTCAATTTAATTATCGTACTTTTATTTTAATGTATCACAAAAAAAATCTCATTTTTAAAGAAAAATTTATATCGAATCAATCATTCTAAAATATAAAAAAAGTGAAAGAACAAAATAGTCACGAGATTACAAAAAGAGTGTCTTTTAGGAAGAGTTCACCACAGTCCATTTCCATAAAATTCTAATAAGAGAATCCCTCTTAAAAGTTTTTTTTTTTTTTTTAATTCATATAATATAAAGTGAAATTTGAATTATTTGTCACGGGATTTTATTATATACTAACCGACAACCCCTATGTTCCTCCATATAATCTAAGCATAGATAAATCAAAAAAAAAAAGTAAAAGGAATGAATATATTTTTTAGTCCTCAATATGATTTTAAATTTATGATATTTATTTAAGTATATTTAATCTTTAAGAAATTAAATATATAATTTTTATCTATTTACTTGTGATTATTAATAATTTATCACTTAATTATCATACATTATGTTAAATTTGTATTTCATGTTACTTCATATTTAATAGTAATATAATTTTTAAAAAGTTCAAACATATATATTTCCGATATAAACATATCCAGAAAAACACATCTTCACACTTTAACGTTAAATTATATATCATCAAAGGACTAAATTCACCCACATGAATTATGGATGATATGGAAAAAATCTTGTTAGAAGCGTTAAAGGCCCAAATATTCCAAAAATAACCTATATATTTTCTTTATTTCATTTATATGACATATTTTTCTTTTATTATAATTATAACGAAATAACATATTTTAAAAAATCTATAAAATATTTTAAATCACAAGTTTCGAGATTTTCTTACTTGTAGAGAGGCAGTACTTTTTTTCACTTTTTTTTGGACATATTAACATCACCTTGTATCTATTTATAGTTTCTTGCTTATTTGTACTTAATTGCAAGAATTAAAATGGAGGAGGAATTTAATTTATCTCCTAAAAGTTATACAGATGTTGAAGCTGATGATTCAACTAAGTTCAATAACTCTTTGCAAGTAAGTAATTAATATCTATATAATTATAAATTTATAATAAAATGAGTACTTTGTTTGTTTGAGTGGCAAAGTTAGAAGGTTCATCTGAATTCTGTTCATATATATACAATGTTACTTTTTTTAAGTGTATGTATCTTAGATAATGAACTTATTTAGTGAAAATTCTGTCTCTGCTACCAATTTGTTTGTTGTTATATTTTTTGTCTAAATTTTAGGTGTTGGTAAAGTGTGGTGTTTCTTGACAACAATTTCTTGTGATGAGTACTTTTTTTGTTTATGTGGTGGAGATAGAGGGGCGGAAGGGGTTCATCTCATGTTCGTTTGCTGAAAAATTACACTGTATATATAATGGTCAAAATCATCACTTTTTTGTGAGTTTCAAAATTAACAATTGTTCGATTTTTTTTCTATTTGAACTATTATCATATTTGTATTAAAACACACCTAATTGAGTAGATGTATAGATGTTGGTAGTTGAGGTAAGAAAATCGAACAACTAATAGTTGGCTTAATCACATAGTTAAAAGTGTGAAACTTGCGGAAATGTAACAGTTCAGGTGTATTTTGACCGTTAACTCTAACTTTTTTTAGTGTTATATAGTAAATAATGAACTTTCCGAGTAAAAATTCTGTCTCCGCCACTATCACTTTATTTTTATTTTTTTGCAGGAACTTAAGGATTTGTGCTCTCAGCTTCACAATGCTGCAGATTATTGTGAGAAAGCATTTGTAAAGGCAGAAGAGAAAAGAGAGTGAGTAGTTCTTTAGTTAATTTCTTCGCGTATTTTCACTGAATTTTATCCACTATAACAGTTAAGTTACGAAACTATTTTTAGGACTAAGTTTTGGTCATGTTGATACGTACGTTTACTTTAGTTCTCATGTCTTAGGACTCTACTCGTCTTGTTAGAGAACGTCTAGTTGAATCCCGACTTGTTTGAGACTGAAACATACTACTTGTTGTTGTTGTTGCAGTGTACTTGAGAACACGAAAGAGTATCTCTGTAGAGCTGTTGTTACAGTCATCGATCATTTAGGATGTGTCTCGGCTAAACTTGAATGCAAGATTTCAACGATTGACACAGCTTCTGAAACAGAACTTCGAATTGATAGCTTGACTCAAGTTTGTCATTTCTACTCGTACTTTTTATACTGTCTGTGTATATAACTCAACGCCTTTACCAATTTCTCACCTTATTATACCTTCTCTTCTTTACTTATATGATAACTTATACTAATGTTTTTATGTTTTGGTACGATTTAATTAGAGGATCGCGACCTGCCAGCAATACTCTAACAAGCTTGCTCTCACTAGGCTTTGTTGGAATACTGATTTAGCCACATTTCATCGTCGCTATATATCACCACGTAATGTTTCAATCCATGATCAATAATAAAGTCAGTTATAACTCTGAAACCAAACATAAACTATATAATAATATTTCTGTTTTTTTTTTCTCTAAACCAGCAATTGAAGATATCAGGAGAATGAAACAAATGTCAAGGTAATGTTTTTTTATCCATTTTTGCCTGATTTCATGTTATGTTGCTCGGACGGTTGAAAAATGCCAGAGACTGCATGTCGGATCCTCTAAAAGTAGTGTATTTTCGGAGGATCCAGCACAGGTTCTGTAAGTCTGCAACATTTTGAAGTGTCCGAGCAACGTAGATTTATTTGGGAGAGTAATAGCCTAACGGACTTGAACGAATGAAGGGGATTTGGTATGCCAATTGACAATAAGACTCTACACAAGGATAGATTTGAGGCAGAGGAAGATGTGCCACTATTTTTGTACACTTACAATTTTAAGCCTTCTCTACTTGAAGATTCGAAGCAAAAGTCTAGCTTTTCGACTCCAGGTAATAAGAAAACACATTTACAAGTTTTTTCGAAAGATATGTTCAGACTTCAATGTTCAAATATGGATTTTCAGTGGTTCCTGTTCGTGACGGACTCTCTGTTGTACCAAAATCACAAAATTCCAACTTTGAGTTTCAGGTACACATATATCAGCAATTTATATACATGTAGAGTGTTACAAAAACACCATGTTCATTGTGTTTTTTTTCCCTGTTGTGAATGCAGGAGGCTCGAAAGCAAAAACGAAACATATTGAATTGGAAACCGATGCATAATAAGGATATCAGATCACTCATTCGACGTGGTAGAAGAATAGTAACATGAATTTGTGAAGATATTGCAGGCCTCAAGTTACCAGGTTCAAAGATATGTATTGTTACTCTTGTTTTGCAAATTTATGTATATTATAAAGGGAGATTATGCTACAAACCATTTTCAACAAAATATAACATGTATTTTGAACTTCCCTATCCACAATGGAAGGAAGATCACTCACATACATCAAACACTAACCACGTCGAACTCCTTAAAAAAGGTAGGAGTTTTACACACAGGTGAACTTTCTAACTACTTTAGATTTTGTTACTATTCCTATTCCTCCTATCACCCTGACATTGTTCTCGTTCCTCAGTATCGCTGTTAATGTCGAGATGTTGGACTTGTTAGGCCGCTTCCAATCTTTTCAATGTAGGAAAGTTTCTTTGGAGTAATACTAGCTAGTTTCCCTATGCAATTGTAGTCATTTTCACCTTTGAAATAAGCCTCCAAGTTACCCGTTGAACGATTCTTTTTCATTTCTGTGTCTCCTAGCTCTTCACTCCAACCAATGAAATCAGATAAAGTCGGTGTTTCTGCTACTGGTGTTTGTGCAACAGAACTTAATACCTCTGCCTCTAGTTCCCTAGGACTTGACATACCACTTAGCGGAAATTGAGGTGAGGAATCAGCTGATGAGAGGTTCAACTTTTCGATTGCAAGTGATGGATCTTGTGTTAGAGAGTCAGCGTATAGGACATCTTCGATACGTGACATAACTGTGTTAGCTAAGCTTTCTAACACCCTTGAATAACTCTCCAAGACAGAATGTCCTATATCCTGTACACAAAAACAGAAACAAACAGGTTATGATTTAGTTGGGTAATGAGGAGTTATTCTCTTCCAACAGTACTTGTCACTCTCTCTGTTTCATTTTATGTAAAGGTGTTCGATTGAGAACGAAGTTATAGAAAGACAACGGACTTTTGAAACTTGTGATTTTAAACATGACATTACATTTCCGAGGCTACAAAATCATGCCATTAGGGATAAAAGGTAGCCCGGTGCACAAAGAATTGCATGTTCACGCAATATCCGGGGAAGGGCTACACCCTAACGGGATGTAATGTTGGCAGCCTAGCTTCCTGATGTTACATCAATAGCTGATTCCACGACTCGAACCCCTATCCTATATGTCCCACGGAGACAACTTTACCGTGGTTCCAAGGCTCCCGATTCAAAATCATGTTCTTTTTTTGGAACAGACTAAAAGGGAAAATGTGCCACGTAAAATGAAACGGAGGGAAGTATCTTACGTTGTTATATTCGATTTTGCTGATGTCAAGAGAAGATTGAGGGATTCCAGGAAATTTTTGTTTTAACAATAGTAAGATAGCCTCTGCTCTTTCTTCAAAAAGCTCTCTTTTCTCTGCACTCACAGCTAAACCCCATGTAGATTTTCCATCTTTAAGGTGTAATTTCCTCTGCCAAATCACTATAGATGCCTCAATTCTGTCCTTAAGATCAAGAACTTTGTGTTCTGTAGACAAATCCATCGTTGAAAGGAATTGTTCGGGTTCAAAGAACTCGATGGTGATGCTCTTATAGATTGAATCACCAAGACTTGATCTACCATTCTTGATGAAATCAGATAAATCAATAACAAGAAACGTCAGTATCTTCGAGTCGAGCACCTTACAGAAAACAGGTTGCTTTCTCAGACGGTCACTCAACTAATAATTACTTTCTGAGATAATAACTATTAGTCGAGTGATCATATGAGAAATATAACTCTATAAAAAGCTATATTGTTGCTTAAACTCTTCAAAAATATTGTCTAGTGAAACAACGTTTTTGGAGTGTCCGAGCGATATTGATAAAAAGTGTATGCAAGAGAGTGTCCTTTTTACTTACCTTAGGAAGAGATTCAATGTAGTTTTCAGGAATTTCCATTTCTGAGAGTATTTGTGCATTAATAGCCATAGATGCTCTATGTACTTGGATTACACAATCTTTCTGATATTGAAGCCATTTTCGACATGTATCGGATAGACCCTCTGGTGGAACCTTGATTGTAGGTAGCCACCATTTATCATCCCTCTGAACACCTTTCTCAGATTCATCAGCATCTTTTGAGACATACCAGAACTCGCTCTCGTCTTTAAAATTTTCCAAGCAATCCTGTTAAGCATCATGAAATCATCCGTCATTAGAGATAATGCAGCTCGTGTACTCCCTCCGTTCCATTTTATATGCCACTCTTTACTTTTTAGTCTGTTCTAAAAAGTTACATGCTCTTATAACCGTAGAAATGCCATAACATATTTTAGACGACAAGTTCTAAGGATACTATATATGTGTCTAAAATGAAATGGACCTCCAAGTATGCATAGCTTTTGGAGGATCCGACACACACTAGATAGTACTTTTTGAAGAGCCCGAGCAACATATAATCGAGTAATGGTATAACAAGAGGGCAATAAAGGTACTCACAATCAGCATTGCATCAAGCTTTTTCAAGGCTGGGATATTCATGAACAAATCTCTTCTTTGTTGTGTCACCATTACCTGCCAAAATCACTATCAAGATATCGCTATTTCTACTCTAAGGTCATGTGCTCGGTACGGAGGAAAAAGAAGTTCCTTAAAAACGAGGAAAATGACTTCCGTAACAGAAGTAGGAAAAACAAGTTCCAGAAGTGACATTCCACATTCATTGTCTCCTCCCCGCCTTCCAACACACCTCACCTTCACCCGACCCCCCCGCACACACACACACACACATATTTTCCTTCGTACCGAACACACGCTAAATCTTGAATAAGAAAGGAAAGAGATATAACATAAGACCTCAATATTTGTTCCATCCTTAGATTTTTGTTGAGAAGGAACAAATTCAACAATATAATCTGATACAGATAAAAGCCAGTTGATTTCTTTTTTCCATCTTGATTTTCTTTCTTCAGACATTGGCTCCAATTTTCTTTGTTCTCCAAAAACAGAAGCTATATATGTTTTACATACATAAAAAGTTAGTATTATTTTCTCCATATATCTAAACATTTCACATAACGAACAAAAAATTGGATGAGTTTTGATCACTTTACGGTGAAAATGTTTCACCTGCAAGATTAGTAATAGCATTTGATAAAGCTAAAGCCGATGAAACGCCCTTTCCTCCACCTGACATGTCCTCTCCTAATAGTAGCTTCGCGAACCTTTCTTTCATCTTCTCCATTTCTACATCCAAAACAGAGAAAAAACATGTTTTTACATCTAACTTGAACAAAGGAAAA
The DNA here is from genome assembly GCA_016801875.1 of Solanum sitiens. NCBI lineage: Eukaryota > Viridiplantae > Streptophyta > Magnoliopsida > Solanales > Solanaceae > Solanum > Solanum sitiens. The sequence continues at coordinate 776,744 of JABWTJ010000380.1, forward strand.
CATGTTTATGAAATGAATCTAATGTAAAATGGTGCAAAATTGTTCTGTAGATACGAATCCAGAATCTAGAGATAATGAATTTGAAATGAGAGTAATCTTAGTATATGTATATTTCAATTTCTAATTTTTTGCATATGTATACATAGTTCGAGTTAAAATGATCATGATCATGATCATCAGTTCAGTTGATCTCACTTAGATTCACCTTTTTGATTAAAAAAAAAATAATGACATGTCAAATGGTACAAAACATGTATTTTTTTTTTCATATGTATACATAGTTCGAGCTGAAAGGTACAAACCTGAACTTTGTTTATCCTTGTGGATGTTTCTTGATCTTTCTCCTTCCTTAGCGAATCGCGAAACTTGATCAACAGACTTATTTAAAATGCTACTTAATTGTTGTAATTCTAATGTTGAAGATGATTTTGCACCTAATTGACTCTTAAATTTCATATCTTTGCCATGTCCATTATTATCTAACACAACATGATGATGAGTATGTCCATGTCTTCCTTCAAAAATCTTCCTAATATTGAAAGATCTTGACTTTGAAATCTTATAAATTTCTCTAACCATTTTTTTTTTCCAAAATCAATTATGTAACAATGTCACATGGAAATAGAAAGAACAAAAATAAAATAAAATAAAACACTTAATTTCTCAAAAAGGAAGGCAAAATGATATGATGAAAATGGAGAAATGTTTTTTTTCTTGTTTTTTTTTTTGATGTGATAACATTAAGGAAGGGATATAGTGGTGTTAGTGTTATTTGATGATAATTATGGTTAATTAATTTTTATTTTATTTTTGGAAAGTGGGGTGCATGTTTGATGAATGGAAAAGGAAAGGGGTAGGTGAAAAATTAAATGGAAGAATAAATATTTTGAAGATTTTTTTTCTTCTTATTTTTGGATTTGTTAATGGTTGATTTTTTTAATGATAGCAAAAAGGTAAGGGAAAACATACAAATTAAATGGTCAACTAACTTTTTTTTTTTTTTTTGCCAATTTTTCTGCCTCGCTATGCAAGTCGATGCGTAAAACTTAAATTCGTTTGAAAAATCTGAAGCTAAAAATACTCGATAAAATATATACTATCTATTTCAAGTTAATAGCTCATAACTAATAACTAACTTAAATAAAAGATACACTAATTATGAAAAATTAGTGAACCTCTGTACTTAATTAAAGATTTTGAGTTTGAACTCTAAACATAAATACTGTTTTATTGAAAATATTGGACCATGCATGCAATGTGCATATCGAATATAATTAGACTTCGATATACGTAAATATCAAATATTAAATAAAAAACAAAAATTTTAAGTTTGAAAAAAAAAAAAAAAAAAAAAACCTTCTCCATGTGCTTTTCCTTCTCTCCTATATTGTTGTGTGCTATAAATAAACATAAAAGTCCCAAATTAAACAATTCTTTTAGTACCTAAAAACGTACTGAGTGCATAAATAGGGCATAAAAGCCTCATTATATAGCAAAGACAAATATTAATAAAACCATGCACAACATTTAGGTAAGAGTTATTTTCAAGAAATGAATACATTCACTTACTAATAGAAAATAATAATGACTTAATAAATATCACAATTAGTTTTTATTTATTTTTAAATTGCTTGTTTTATTTTCTTAAAAAAGGCTGATATGTAATTGATAACGATCGTTGACTCTGATGCTTATTGTGTAGAAACTTCCTAACGATTCATACTATTAGACTACACCAACTTCTTCTCTCAACTATACATATATAGTATCACCAATACAGTCTCTTGGAGAAAACTAAAAACCAAACAAGAATAAACTCGAGTTGTATAAACTCATATTATGTACCATGTTTGAGGCACTCAACTAATACATATATAGTATCATCAACACAGTCTCTTGGAGGTTACTAAAAAAACCAACCAAGAATAAACTCGAGTTGTATAAACTCATATTATGTACCATGTTCGAGGCTCTCAACTAATACATATATAGTATCACCAACACAGTTACTTGTAGGAAACTAAAAATCAAACAAGAATAAACTCGAATTGTATAAATTCATATTATATACCATGTTCGAGGTTCTCAATATATATATAGTCTCACCAACACAGTCTCTCAGAGGAAACTAAAAATCAAACAAAAATAAACTCGAGTTGCATAAACTCATAGTATGTATCATGTTCGAGGAAGAATCAGTCAAATAACGAATAAAGCACAAGAATATAAAAAAAAAAAAAAAAAACGCCCACCGTGGGGCTCGAACCCACGACCACAAGGTTAAGAGCCTTGCGCTCTACCAACTGAGCTAGACGGGCTTGTATGATAAAACTTCTCTACAGGTATATATGTTTCTCAATCTTAAGCTCATGAATAATTACTTAATTACATACTACTCCTTCCATTCTAGTTTATTATTTTTAATTTTGTCCATTCTCTTGCAACTTACTTTGAATGTTTATTTCAAAATTAATAACTACATACATACATATATATATATATACATATATACATATATATATATATACATACTTACATGAAAAAATGATTGTAAGTACTTTATATATACGATATATCTTTTTGATTGAAGAGAGTACGGATGAACCATTTCTGATATTCAAATACCGTCTGTGTTGTGATCATGCAAGAAAAGATGGTTTCATTTTTAACTAATTGAAGAACAATATGTTGTTTTTTCTAACCCGTAAGAGTGATTGAATTGGTCGAACAAGTAATATTCTAAATGACAGATTTCAAATTTAAAATTTTTACTTTTTTTGATCAAACTCATCACATAAAATTTACTTGGTACAATTTACTTCTTCGATCTAATTTACGAGCTATTACATTAAATTTAAATTTACCTAATGTGCCCACAAAAAAAATGCAACATTTCCAGTCAACGAAAAAATAAATTTATCTAATAATTATGAAAGCAATGGTCATTTAATTGGTCTAAGATAATAAATGTATTATTTGAATTATTTATTTTCCCTTTTTATTATAAATTAATGCATATATCTTTTTTTTTCTTCTCACAGACTAATAATTCCCCTAATTTATCGGAGAAAAATAAGGTGACAAATTTATATATATAATTTCTTATATTCGCCGCGTTTCATTTAAAAAAAAATAAAAGTCGGTTTTCTTAATTATATTAATCAAAATTTGTTGAATATACGCATCTTGTATTTGACTTCACTAACTTTTATTTAATAAAATCCAATAAAAAGATGTGTCACTAGATTGGAGATGTGAAACCAACTAGATGTTAATAAATTTTAAAATAATGAAAACGATGACGATAACAAATAAAATATGATGAAATAAAAATTCATTGATAAATATTTTGAATATAGCATTATAATTATATTTATCTCTTAATTTTTCTTTCTCGAGTGTTTTTTTTAATAATTTGATGGTTGTTAGTTTTGTATATCTCTAACATAGGATATGATATGAATATTTAATCGTCAAAAACATCTATTAAACATTTTGAGAAAGACATTATTTGATGTTTCAATATTCCGATGAATATCCAAGGATTTAAAGAGATATTTGAGATATCTCTTTAAAGAAATATTTATCTATATTGCTTGGATTTTTCAAAAAACTTAACGTATTTATATTGCATTTTCCAAAATATATTACTTTTGAACGACTTGATATGCATACAGTTGAATTTTTTAAGAGTGGAAACAAATAAAACTTTGGTTAAAGATAAAAGTATAAAAATAAAATGTAAAATCAATGTAATATAAAGTAGCAATAATATGGAATTTATTTTCAAAATTCGTTGGTAATTAGAGTAACGATGGAACTATATTAGTGTAATCTATAAATTATGAATTTGAGTCCTAAAATTACTAAATTGTCAATATTATACCCCTTAAAATTTAGTCTTAGTGGCAAAACCTAGTTGAAGCAATGAGGTTCCCTTCATATCATTGCACTTGCTCAAAATCTTTATTTATTATATATATATATATATTACAAGTCAAAAAAGAATAAAATGTATGATCAATATAAAGAGATCTCCTTGAGTTTGAAACATGAGCCTAAAGTAGTTCGCTTTTAAAAAAATTTGAATCGTCTTAATAAAATCTCTAACTCCTCGATTGTATGGTCTTCGTCAACTCCTAATGGAATGCAAAATACTTTACACACACTTTACACACCAAAGTTTTGGGTCTAACATACATTCGAAAGTAGAAAAAGATTGTCTAAGCTTTGTAATTTCATCCTTTACCAATATTGTCATTCATTCTGTTCATCATCCTCCACTCCTAACGCCCATATTTGTACATTTTATGTTCAGGGCAGTATATATATATTTCTGGAACGAATGCATTTGGAGTGGAAGGAGTCAGAGTTCTAACCACATATTCATTGTAAGTCTATAACTATATCTTATAGGTCCAGTTTAAGTCAGTTCCAATTTTAATACTATTAAAATTAAGTCTCGAATCAAAATTACTTAAACCTTAAAGAATCGACGATTCTCATATCTTTACCCATGTGAGATTTATTCCATTTATCAATGTAATAAAATCATTTTAGGAAAGTACACATGTAATTATTTTTGCATAAATTATTGCTTTTTTTTTTAATCCACCTATCCTCTCATTAAAAAAAAAAAATCCAGACCAATTTTTCAATTAAACCATTTATTTATTTATTTGGGCCACATCCAATTAGTCTTGGGTACACTTCAACTCACATGGGACAAAGCATCATACTCAACAACCACCCAACATTCACATTTAATACTATTATAAATTAGCACAATAAAGTTGAAAAAAATAGAAAAATTCCCTAAAGTCCAAGTTCTTGAATATATACATGGACATAGTCATCATCATTATTATTATGATTATAACAATAATTGGTATAGAGAGTGTAGACTGAAAAAACAAAAAAACAAAAAAAAAAGTCGAGATTTTACTAGCTATTATAGTTGTGGGATCTGGGGTTTTGTTTTTACTCTTTTGCTGACACAAGTGTAAAGGCTAATGAAGGTGAGAATTCAAGAAAAAACAGTGTTAATTATATGTGTGTGTGTGTGTAAAGTTATCACTTGGGAATTTGGGATCTCTTTTTTTTCCCAAGATTTTCATTTGGGTGCTTATAATTAGATATAAAGATTGTTCATTTTTAGTTTTAGAGAGGTTGGATGTAAGAAAATCACTTTTTTTGATGATGAATCAGGTTATACACATGACACATTGTGATAAAAATGGAGTCTTTAAGCTGCTTTGTGTGTGTGTGTCTGTGTGTAAGTTTTATCACTTGAGTCTCTTGTTTTAACCAAGATTTCATTTGGGTGCATTTAATTAGTGATATTTGATACTTTTTCATTCATTTAATATTTTATAGAGGTTGGAGGTAAAAAAAAAATCAGTTTTTTAATCAAAGGATTAACTTATACACATTCCACATTGAGATAAAAATGGAGTCTTTAGGCTGCTGCTTATACATGAACACATTTTGGATAAAAATGGAGTCTTTTAGCTGTTTTACAGTGTTAAATATGTATGGTTTGGGTGCAGTTGATTACAGATGTTATGTATTTTTTTCATTCATTTGTGTTTTGTATAAGAATCAGAATCACACATGAACAGATTGGGATAAAAATGGAGTCTTTTAAGTTGCTTTACAGTGTTAAATATGTGTGTGTGTGTGTAAAATTATCAGTTTTGGATCTTTTGTTTTCCCAAGATTTTCATTTGGGTGCATTTGATTACAGATGTTTGGTCCTTTTTCATTCATTTCTTGATCAAAGGATCAGCTTATACATGAACAAATCAAGATAAAAATGTAGTCTTTAAGTTGCTTTATAGTGTTTTTAATGACTTGTAGATTTGTCATTTGAGATGTAATATGTTTAAGCACTTGAGTTTGAGGGTCTTTCGGAAACAACCTCTTTATCTCCATGAGATAGGGGTAAGGTTTGCATACACTCTACCCTCTCCGGACTCCATTTTGTGGGATTTTACTGCATATGTTGTTGTTGGATCCATGTGTTTACGTCGATCACATTTGTATCTATCCCATTGACTTGTCTCCCTTTTTATATCATTCATCAAATATTCTTAATGATTAAGAAAGAGCATATACCCAAAGTTCTAATTTGAATATTTCAGAGGAGATGAGTGTTATTCAATATTTGAGAAGTTTATATTTGTCTTCATAGACAGCAACTAATTCTTTATATTTTGTTATGTTTTCAGAGACTCAAACCTGAAAAAGAAGTTCCATTTGTCAATCTTTGAAAAATTCTTCAAGGCATATACTTGTTAATGTGAGTTACATTTGGCAAATCCTTTTAGTTTAAAAACTTTCATTCTGTTTATTTTTTTTCGGATTTTAAGTCGTTATCTTGACTAGTTCTGCTTGAAATTTTATGTCATAGAATATTCCTCAAGATAGTCTGAGATCAGTTATGTACAGATCATTTGTCACTTGTGATGATCCCAAAGGTGTTATTGAAGGTAAGACGATTAAAAAATCCAAGATCGATCCTCAAAATATCGAAGATCATAAGGTAACAAAGGATTTTGCAAAAGACTTGTTGAAAGGAGCTTTTGATTTACAAGAGTCTTTAGTGATGTTGGGGAAATTGCAAGAAGCTTCTGAATATGTGACAAGGTTGAGGAAAAGAGAATCTGATGCAACAGGCGTTGGCAAGACTAAATCCGAACGTGTTGTTGCAGATCACAGGTATAATAATAAGGTGGAGTTTGGAAAGAGTAGACTTTCTGTTGATCGTTCTCGCGATTGTTATGATGAGCTAAGGGATGTAATAAGAGATAGCCTTGCTAGACAAAATCTGTTGCCACCATGTTGTGCTTCAGAAAAGGTTCGATCTGGTAGAAGAAAAGTAGACTTGTATCAAGATTTCCCCTCTACTAGCTTCACTAGCTCGAGTGAGACATCGATAGAAAAGGCTTGTGTTGCTGATGCTAGAAAACTGGTTATGTCACCCGAGTTGCCGTCCACTAGCTCAAGCCAGTTTGCTTCTTTTGACTGTTCTCGAGACAAGGAGAAACCAAAAGTACCAAATTTGATTGCAAGGCTAATGGGACTTGAAGAGATTCCTTCAACACCCTTGCATCAGAAACAAGTAGAGAAGGACATGATTTTCAAGCCAACAAGGCCTATATTCGAAATAGACTTGCCAAAGGCAAAGAAGCTGTCTGTCGTGAACCAGAAGGCGGATCCAAAACGGAGAACATTAGACGGAATAATTGAAACCATGCAATTCAAAGGCCTTCTGAGATGCAAGTCTAATAATGTGATCTCTCATCAATTGAAGAGTTCTGCTGCTGATGCTCCTCCTATTGTGATCATGAGGCCTGTTTACGCTCCTGAACTGCAGGCAGAAAGGTTTTCGACCTCCATCCGTGATGAAAATCCCCCGGACACTAAAAATTCATTTGGTAAACGGAACTTAAAGGAAGAGAGTGCACCTGTGAATTTCACTGTCCATCGGAAAATGCATACACGAAACATTCAGAAGAGTAGCTGCATCCCCGAAAAAGGATCCAAGGACCATAGTGAAGAAACACTTCCTTTGACAAAAAATAGAGCTTCGTCTCCTGGAAGGACTAAGCAACCAAAGAAAGAAGTGATAGATAAAAGGATTGAGAGAACTCAACGAGCTTCTGGTGCGAAGAAATCTGGAGAAATGAAAAGTGCTGGTCCTAATAACACTACTAAAGTACAAGATCAAAGTAAGAGGACCACTGCAAAAGTGACGAAACCTGAGAAAAAGTCGAATGCACCAGAAAAACTTGTTGCATCCCAACATAGCGCTGACTCAAAGCGCATCACAGCCGTTGTATCTCAAAACTCCAGAAATAGAAAGAAGAATGTCAAAACTGATAAGTCAGTCAAGAGTTCCTCTATTGTCCCTATTGTAAGTGCACATTTATGCCTTATAGTTTAAAGTCTTGGCTAACTTTTCTATTAAAAACTAATGTTTATTACTCTCAAACATTATTATTTTTCGTATAAGATTATAATCATACTAATGGAATATGTTGATGCAGGTTGAGAATATGGAGCACAACTATGAACGAGACAGTGATATAACCATAACAAACCTTGCGTCTTCAGAAGAGCCGCCTTGTGAGGAAGTGACTGAAACCTCCCAGAGTGTAGTCAGTGGTAAGATTACAGTGAATTGATCTTCAGACAAATGATTTTTCTTTATTCTGTTCGTTGTTTCCTATAAGCGTGAATAACTTATATGAGAGGTAATCAGTTAGCTTGTCGCTTAGAAAAGCCAGGTTAGGCAACCTGCAGTAGCAACTGAACTATATCGAGCTTAAACTTCTATGCTCTAATAACTTCAAACATTTTGAAGATGGACACAAAACTCGTTATTATCGTACCTGTTAAGTAAAGCATGTTCGACAGTAGCCACTTTCTGAATCTACGTACATCTACCTTCATAGGACTATGATAAATAAATGATGACGTAAAAGGTAGTTACACGTGGAAATTGCTATTTCCAGACGTCTATCGAACCAAACAGATTCCTGCATCCTTACAAGTATAAGAATAAACATTACTGTGTATTTCTAGTGATTGATTAAAGTAGATTAATCTCTAGGCATGGTACTAATACTTACACATGATATTTACTACTTCTATTGCAGATAATCTTAAGAATGGTGAATGTTCCGCGACTGAATCTAACATGACATTAATCCAGTGTGACCATAATATCCCACTAATGGAGCACACTAGGTATCAAATCCGTCAAGATTCAACTGAGAAGGAAAACATCAAGTCTAGAGCTATTACACGACATATACTGTTGAGCAACGAATCATTCCTCAGTCGGGCAGAGGAGCTTTTCGACACTGATGCATGGGAACCAACAGTTTGGAAGACAATAAGTGTGGACAATGAAATGCCTAACAGCACACTCGTACTGGATTGTGCAAACGAATTGTTAGAAAACAAAAGGTCTCAGAGCACCCTGACAATATCAAAAAGTCCCGTTAACATGTCAAGAGTCTCCATTTCCTTTGACAAGCTGTTGAATGAAATTTGTGACGCGATTGAAGTCTTGAGAAGTCACACTAAGGTTGATGTCAATATCCTTTCAGTAGATACTCTTTACGCGTTACATGAAAGAGATTTATCGTGCAACGGAGTGATTAGTACAACATGGGATCTTGGTTGGAGAAATGCATTTACTCTAGATGAAGTTGAACAAATAGTGACTGACATTGAGAAGCATGTTGTGAATGGAATTATCGACGATGCACTTACTGAACTCACACTATAGTTACTTCAAATATTCAAAGCTAAGCAGATCCAGGATTTGAAGTTTATAGGTACGATGACTCTTCACTTTTCACAGAAGCCACAATCCATTTGATCATATTTAGTGGATTTGAGCCGAAGCTATTGAGTTCTACTGAATCCGCAACGTATATTGTAACTTTGCCTCTGAATATATTCAGGTTGACATACATAATGTGTAGATATAAATACTCTTATACTTACAAAATAACACAAAGCTGAATGGCTATAATAATATTGTTGTACATTTATTGTTGACAAAGGAATATAATGAAGTCCATTCTCATTTTTATTTTTGGCACTTTTGACGTCGAGATTCAGATCACCCAAAAAATGGTGTGCTATAGCACACGAAAAATCGTCGAAATGGGGTATGCGCGCTTCGAGGTTATTTTGACCTTGAAAATGGGTCGGAATGACCGTGAGGGTCAACCGGATGCATAGCCAAGGTCTTGACGGACGTCCACAAAAAGTTTTGGCACTTTTGACGTCGGGATCCGGATCACCCAAAAAATGGTGTGCTATAGCACACGAAAAATCGTCGAAATAGGGGTATGCGCGCTTCGGGGCTATTTTGACCTTGAAAATGGGTCGGAATGGCCGTGAGGGCCAACCGGATGCATAGCAAAGGACTTGACGAACGTCCACAAATTTTTTTGGCACTTTTAACGTCGGGATTCGGATCACCCAAAAAATGGTGTGCTATAGCACACGAAAAAATCATCGAAATGGGGGTATGCGCGCTTCGAGGCTATTTTGAACTTGTAAATGGGTCGGAATGGCCGTGAGGGCCAACCGGATGCATAGCCAAGGTCTTGACGGACGTCCACAAAAAGTTTTGGCACTTTTGACGTCGGGATCCGGATCACCCAAAAAATGGTGTGCTATAGCACACGAAAAAGCGTCGAAATGGGGGTATGCGTGCTTCGGGGCTATTTTGACCTTGAAAATGGGTCGGAATGGCCGTGAGGGCCAACCGGATGCATAGCCAAGGTCTTGACGGACGTCCACAAAAAATTGGCACTTTTGACGTCGGGATCCGGATCACCCAAAAAATGGTGTGCTATAGCACACGAAAAATCGTCGAAATGGGGGTATGCGCGCTTCGGGGCTATTTTAACCTTGAAAATGGGTCGGAATGGCCGTGAGGGCCAACCGGATGCATAGCCAAGGTCTTGACGGACGTCCACAAAAAGTTTTGGCACTTTTGACGTCGGGATCTGGATCACCCAAAAAATGGTGTGCTATAGCACACGACAAATCGTCGAAATGGGGGTATACGCGCTACGGGGCTATTTTGACCTTGAAAATGGGTTGGAATGGCCGTGAGGGCCAACCGGGTGCATAGCCAAGGTCTTGACGGACGTCCACAAAAATTTTTGGCACTTTTGCAGTCGGGATCCGGATCACCCAAAAAATGGTGTGCTATAGCAGACAAAAAATCGTCGAAATGGGGTATGAGCGCTTCAGGGCTATTTTGACCTTGAAAATGGGTTGGAATGGACGTGAGGAACAACCGGATGCATAGCCAAGGTCTTGACGGACGTCCACAAAATTTTTTGGCACTTTTGACGTCGGGATCGGGATCACCCAAAAAACGGTGTGCTATAGCACACGAAAAATCGTCGAAATGGGGATATTCGCGCTTCGGGGCTATTTTGACCTTGAAAATGGGTCGGAATGGCCGTGAGGGCCAACCGAATGCATAGCCAAGGCTTGACGGACGTCCACAAAAAATGTTGGCACTTTTGACGTCGGAATCCGGTTCACCCAAAAAATGGTGTGCTATAGCAATAAAAAATCATCGAAATGGGGTTATGCGCACTTCGGGGCTAATTTGACCTTGAAAATGGGTCGGAATGGCCGTGAGGGCCAACCGGAGGCATAGCCACGGTCTTGACGGACGTCCACAAAAATTTTGGCACTTTTGACGTCGGGATTCGGATCACCCAAAAAATGGTGTGATATAGCACACGAAAAATCGTCAAAATGGAGGTATGCGCGCTTCGGGGCTATTTTGACCTTGAAAATGGGTCGGAATGGCCGTGAGGGCCAACCGGATGCATAGCCAAGGTCTTGACGGACGTCCACAAAAATTTTTGGCACTTTTGACGTCAGGATCCGGATCACCCAAAAAATGGTGTGCTATAGCACACGAAAAATCGTCGAAATGGGGGTATGCGCGTTTCGGGGTTATTTTGACCTTGAAAATGGGTCAGAATGACCGTCGAGGTCCAACCGAATGCATAGCCAAGGTCTTGACGGACTTCCACAAAAATATTTGACACTTTTGACGTCGGGATCCGGAACACCCAAAAAATGGTGTGCTATAGCACACGAAAAATCGTCGAAATGGTGGTATGCGCGCTTCGGGGCTATTTTGACCTTGAAAATGGGTCGGAATGGCCGTGAGGGACAACCGGATGCATAGACAAGGTTTTGATGGACGTCCACAAAAATATTTGGCACTTTTGACGCCGAGATCCGGATCACCCAAAAAATGGTGTGTTATATAGCACACGAAAAATCATAGAAAATGGGGGTATGCACGCTTCGGGGCTATTTTGACCTTGAAAATGGGTCGGAATGTCCGTGAGGGCCAACCGGATGCATAGCCAAGGTCTTGACGGATGTCCACAAAATACTTTGGCACTTTTGACGTCGGGATCCGGATCATCCAAAAAATGGTGTGCTATAGCACACGAAAAATCGTCGAAATGCGGGTATGCGCGCTTCGGGGCGATTTTGACCTTGAAAATAGGTCGGAATGGCCGTGAGGGCCAACCGGATGCATAACCAAGGTATTGACGAACGTCCACAAATTTTTTTGGCACTTTTGACGTCGGGATTCGGATCAACCAAAAAATGGTGTGCTATAGCACACAAAAAATCGTCGAAATGGGGGTATGCGCTTCGGGGCTATTTTGACCTTGAAAATGGGTTGGAATGGCCGTGAGGGCCAACCGGATGCATAGCCAAGTTCTTGATGGACGTCCACAAAATTGTTTTGCACTTTTGACGTCGGGATCCGGATCACCCAAAAGATGGTGTGCTATAGCACACGAAAATTCGTCAAAATGGGGGTATGCGTGCTTCGGTGCTATTTTGACCTTGAAAATGGGTCCGAATGGCCGTGAGGGGCAACGGATGCATAGCCAAGGTCTTGACGGACATCCATAATGTTTTTTGGCACTTTTTACGTCGGGATCCGGATCACCCAAAAAATGGTGTGCTATAGCATACGAAAAATCGTCGAAATGGGGGTTTCCGCGCTTCGGGGCTATTTTGACCTTAAAAATGGGTCAAAATGACCGTGAGGGCCAACCGGATGCATAGCCAAGGTCTTGACGGACGTCCACAAAATATTTTGGCACTTTTGACGTCGGGATCGGATCAACCAAAAAATGGTGTGCTATAGCACACGAAAAATCGTCGAAATGGGGGTATACGCGCTTTGAGGCTATTTTGACCTTGAAAATGGATCGGAATTGCCGTGAGGGCAAACCGTATGCATAGCCAAGGTCTTGACGGACTTCCACAAAATTTTTTGGCACTTTAGACGTCGGGATTCGGATCACCCAAAAAATGGTGTGCTATAGCACACGAAAAATCGTCAAAATGGGGATATGCGCGCTTTAGGGCTATTTTTACCTTGAAAATGGGTCGGAATGGCCGTGAGGGCCAATGGGATGCATATCGAAGGTATTGACGGACGTCCACAAAATTTTTTGGCACTTTTGACGTCGGGATCCGGATCACCCATCATCGAAATTGGGGTATGCGTGATTCGGGGCTATTTTGACCTTGAAAATGGGTCGGAATGGCCGTCAGGGCCAACCGAATGCATAGCCAAGGTCATGATGGACGTCCACAAAAATTTTTGGCACTTTTGACGTCGGAATTCGAATCACCCAAAAAATGGTGTGCTATAGCATACGAAAAATCGTCGAAATGGGGTTATGCGCGGTTCGGGGCTATTTTGACCTTGAAAATGGGTCGGAATGGCCGTGAGGGCCAACCGGATGCATAGCCAAGGTCTTGACGGACGTCCACAAAATTGTTTGGCACTTTTGACGTCGGGATCCGAATGGCCGTGAGGGCCAACGGATGCATAGCCAAGGTCTTGACGGACATCCACAATTCTTTTTGGCACTTTTGACGTCAGGATCCGGATCACCCAAAAAATGTTGTGCTATAGCATACGAAAAATCGTCGAAATGGGGGTATGCGCGCTTCGGGGCTATTTTGACCTTGAAAATGGGTCGAAATGACCGTGAGGGCCAACCGGATGCATAGCCAAGGTCTTGACGGACGTCCACAAAATTTTTTGGCACTTTTGATGTCGGGATCGGATCACCCAAAAAATGGTGTGCTATAGCACACGAAAAATCATCAAAATGGGGGTATGCGCGCTTCGGGCTATTTTGACCTTGAAAATGGGTCGGAATGGCCGTGAGGGCCAACCGGATGCATAGCCAAGGTCTTGACGGACGTCCACAAAATTTTTTGGCACTTTTGACGTCGGGATTCAGATCACCCAAAAAATGGTGTGCTATAGCACACGAAAAATCATCGAAATGGGGTATGCGCTTCGTGGCTATTTTGACCTTGAAAATGGGTCGAAATGGCCGTGAGGGCCAACCGGATGCATAGCCAAGGTTTTGACGGACGTCCACAAAATTTTTTGTTACTTTTGACGTCGGGATCCGGATCAGCCAAAAATGGTGTGCTATAGCACACGAAAAATCGTCGAAATGGGGGTATGCGCGCTTCGGGGCTATTTTGACCTTAAAAATGGGTCGGAATGGCCGTGAGGCCAACCAAATGCATATCCAAGGTCTTGACGGACGTCCACAATAAGTTTTGGCACTTTTGACGTCGGGATCTGGAACACCCAAAAAATGGTGTGCTGTAGCACACGAAAAATTGTAGAAATGGGGTATATGCGCTTCGGGGCTATTTTGACCTTGAAAATGGGTCGGAATGGCCGTGAGGGCCAACCGAATGTATAGCCAAGGTCTTGACGGACGTCCACAAAAATTTTTGGCACTTTTGACGTCGCGATCCGAATCACCCAAAAAATGGTGTGCTATAGCACCCGAAAAATCGTCGAAATGAAGGTATGCGCTCTTCGTGGCTATTTTGACCATGAAAATGGGTCGGAATGGCCGTGAGGGGCAACCGGATGTATAGAGAAGGTCTTAACGGACGTCCACAAAAAAATTTGGCACTTTTGACGTCGGGATCCGAATCACCCAAACAATCATCAAAATGGGGGTATGCGCGCTACGGGGCTATTTTGACCTTGAAAATGGGTCAAGATGGCCGTGAGGGCCAACAGGATGCATAGCCAAGGTCTTGACGGACGTCCACAAAAATTTTTGGCACTTTTGACGTCGGGATCCGGATCACCCAAAAAATGGTGTGCTATATATAGCACACGAAAAATCGTCAAATTGGGGGTATGCACGCTTCGGAGCTATTTTGACCTTGAAAATTGGGTCGAAATGGCAGTGAGGGCCAATCGGATTCATAGCCAAGGTCTTAGCGAACGTCCACAAAAGTTTTTGGCACTTTGGACGTCGGGATCCGAATCACCCAAAAAATGGTGTGCTATAGCATACGAAAAATCATCAAAATGGGGATATACGCGCTTTGGGGCTATGTTGACCTTGAAAATGGGTCGAAATGGCCGTGAAGGCCAACCGAATGCATAGCCAAGACTTGACGGACGTCCACAAATTTTTTTGGCACTTTTGACGTCGGGATCCGGATCACCCAAAAAATGGTGCGCTATAGCAATGAAAAATCGTCGAAATGGGGATATGCGCTCTTCGGGGCTATTTTGACCTTGAAATTGGATCGGAATGGCCGTGAGGGCCAACCGGAGGCATAGCCAAGGTCTTGATGGACGTCAACAAAATTTTTTGGCACTTTTGACGTAGGGAACGGGATCCGGATCACCCAAAAAATGGTGTGCTATAGCAAACGAAAAATCGTCGAAATGGAGGTATGCGCGCTTCGGGGCTAATTTGACATTGAAAATGGGTCGGAATGTCCGTGAGGGCCAACCGGATGTATAGCAAAGGTCTTGACGGACGTCCACAAAAACATTTGACACTTTTGACGTCAGGATCCGGATCACCCAAAAAATGGTGTGCTATTGGACACAAAAAATTGTCGAAATGGGGTATGCGCGCTTCGGGGCTATTTTGACCTTGAAAATGGGTCAGAATGGCCGTGAGGGCCAATCGGATGCATAGCCAAGGTCTTTACGGACGTCCAAAAATTTTTTTGGCACTTTTGACGTCGGGATCTGGATCACCCAAAAAATGGTGTGCTATAGCACACTAAAAATCGTCGAAATGGGGGTATGCGCGCTACGGGGCTATTTTGACCTTGAAAATGGGTCAAGATGGCCGTGAGGGACAACAGGATACATAGCCAAGGTCTAGACAGACGTCCACAAAAATATTTGGCACTTTTGACGTCTGGATCCGGATCACCCTAAAATTGGTGTGCTATAGCACACGAAAAATCGTCAAAATGGGGGTATGCACGCTTCGGAGCTATTTTGACCTTGAAAATTAGGTCGAAATGGTTGTGAGGGCCAACCGGATTCATAGCCATGGTCTTGACGAACGTCCACAAAATTTTTTGGCACTTTTGACGTCGGGATCCGGATCACCAAAAATATGGTGTGCTATAGCATACGAAAAATCGTCGAAATGGGGATATGCGCGCTTCGGGGCTATTTTGACCTTGAAAATGGGTCAAAATGGCCGTGAGGGCCAACCGAATGCATAGCCAAGGCTTGACGATCTTCCACAAAATTTTTGGCACTTTTGACGTCGGGATCGGATCACCCAAAAAATGGTGTGCTATAGCACACGAAAAATCGTCGAAATGGGGGTATACGCGCTTCGAGGCTATTTTGACCTTGAAAACGGATCGGAATTGCCGTGAGGGCAAACCATATGCATAGCCAAGGTCTTGACGGACTTCCACAAAAATTTTTGGCACTTTTGACGTCGGGATTCGGATCACCCAAAAAATGGTGTGCTATAGCACACGAAAAATCGTCAAAATAGGGATATACGCGCTTCAGGGCTATTTTTACCTTGAAAATGGGTCGGAATGGCCGTGAGGGCCAATGGGATGCATAGCCAAGGTATTGACGGACGTCCACAAAATTATTTGGCACTTTTGACGTCGGGATCCGGATCACCCAAAAAATGGTGTGCTATAGCACATGAAAAATCATCGAAATTGGGGTATGCGCGATTCGGGGCTATTTTGACCTTGAAAATGGGTCGGATTGGCCGTGAGGGCCAACCGAATGCATAGTCAAGGTCATGACGGACGTCCACAAAATTTTTTGGCACTTTTGACGTCGGAATCCGAATCACCCAAAAAATGGTGTGCTATAGCATACGAAAAATCGTCGAAATGGGGTTATGCGCGGTTCTGGGCTATTTTGACCTTGAAAATGGGTCGGAATGGCCGTGAGGGCCAACCGGATGCATAGCCAAGGTCTTGACAGACGTCCACAAAATTGTTTGGCACTTTTGACGTCGGGATCCGAATGGCCGTGAGGGCCAACGGATGCATAGCCAAGGTCTTGACGGACATCCACAATTTCTTTTGGCACTTTTGACGTCGGGATCCGGATCACCCAAAAAATGTTGTGCTATAGCATACGAAAAATCGTCGAAATGGGGGTATGCGCGCTTCGGGGCTATTTTGACCTTGAAAATGGGTCGAAATGACCGTGAGGGCCAACCGGATGCATAGCCAAGGTCTTGACGGACGTCCACAAAACTTTTTGGCACTTTTGACGTCGGGATCGGATCACCCAAAAAATGGTGTGCTATAGCACACGAAAAATCGTCAAAATGGGGGTATGCGCGCTTCGGGCTATTTTGACCTTGAAAATGGGTCGGAATGGCCGTGAGGGCCAACCGGATGCATAGCCAAGGTCTTGACGGACGTCCACAAATTTTTTTGGCACTTTTGACGTCGGGATTTAGATCACCCAAAAAATGGTGTGCTATAGCACACGAAAAATCATCGAAATGGGGTATGCGCTTCGTGGCTATTTTGACCTTGAAAATGGGTCGAAATGGCCGTGAGGGCCAACCGGATGCATAGCCAAGGTTTTGACGGACGTCCATAAAAGTTTTTGTTACTTTTGACGTCGGGATCCGGATCAGCCAAAAATGGTGTGCACGAAAAATCATCAAAATGGGGGTATGCGCGCTTCGGGGCTATTTTGACCTTAAAAATGGGTCGGAATGGCCGTGAGGCCAACCAAATGCATAGCCAAGGTCTTGACGGACGTCCACAAAAAGTTTTGGCACTTTTGACGTCGGGATCTGGAACACCCAAAAAATGGTGTGCTATAGCACACGAAAAATTGTAGAAATGGGGTATATGCGCTTCGGGGCTATTTTGACCTTGAAAATGGGTCGAAATGGCCGTGAGGGCCAACCGAATGTATAGCGAAGGTCTTGAAGGACATACACAAAAAGTTTTGGCACTTTTGACGTCGCGATCCGGATCACCAAAAAAATGGTTTGCTATAGCACACGAAAAATCGTCGAAATAGGGGTATGCGCGCTTCAGGGATATTTTGACCTTAAAAATGGGTCATAATGGCCGTGAGGGCCAACCGGATGCATAGCCAAGGTATTGACGGACGTCCACAAAAAATTGGCACTTTTGACGTCGGGATCCGAATCACCTAAAAAATGGTGTGCTATAGCACACGAAAAATCATCGAAATGAAGGTATGCGCTCTTCGGGGCTATTTTGACCTTGAAAATGGGTCGGAATGGCCGTGAGGGGCAACCGGATGTATAGCGAAGGTCTTAACGGACGTCCACAAAAAAGTTTGGCACTTTTGACGTCGGGATCCGGATCACCCAAACAATCGTCAAAATGGGGGTATGCGCGCTACGGGGCTATTTTGACCTTGAAAATGGGTCAAGATGGCCGTGAGGGCCAACAGGATGCATAGCCAAGGTCTTGACGGACGTCCACAAAATTTTTTGGCACTTTTGACGTCGGGATCCGGATCACCCAAAAAATGGTGTGCTATATATAGCACACGAAAAATCGTCAAAATGGGGGTATGCACGCTTCGGAGCTATTTTGACCTTGAAAATTGGGTCGAAATGGCAGTGAGGGCCAATCGGATTCATAGCCAAGGTCTTAGCGAACGTCCACAAAAGTTTTTGGCACTTTGGACGTCGCGATCCGAATCACCCAAAAAATGGTGTGCTATAGCATACAAAAAATCATCAAAGTAGGGATATACGCGCTTTGGGGCTATGTTGACCTTGAAAATGGGTCGAAATGGCCGTGAGGGCCAACCGAATGCATAGCCAAGACTTGACGGACGTCCACAAATTTTTTTGGCACTTTTGACGTCGGGATCCGGATCACCCAAAAAATGGTCCGCTATAACAATGAAAAATCGTCGAAATGGGGGTATGCGCGCTTTGGGGCTATTTTGACCTTGAAATTGGATCGGAATGGCCGTGAGGGCCAACCGGAGGCATAGCCAAGGTCTTGATAGACGTCAACAAAAATTTTTGGCACTTTTGACGTCGGGAACGGGATCCGGATCACCCAAAAAAAGGTGTGCTATAGCACACGAAAAATCATCGAAATGGAGGTATGCGCGCTTTGGGGCTAATTTGACATTGAAAATGGATCGGAATGGCCGTGAGGGCCAACCGGATGTATAGCAAAGGTCTTGACGGACGTCCACAAAAACATTTGACACTTTTGACGTCAGGATCCGGATCACCCAAAAAATGGTGTGCTATAGGACACGAAAAATTGTCGAAATGGGGTATGCGCGCTTCGGGGCTATTTTGACCTTGAAAATGGGTCGGAATGGCCGTGAGGGCCAATCGGATGCATAGCCAAGGTCTTTACGGACGTCCACAAAATTTTTTGGCACTTTTGACGTCGGGATCTGGATCACCCAAAAAATGGTGTGCTATAGCACACGAAAAATCGTCGAAATGGGGGTATGCGCGTTACGGGGCTATTTTGACCTTGAAAATGGGTCAAGATGGCCGTGAGGGACAACAGGATACATAGCCAAGGTCTAGACAGACGTCCACAAAAATATTTGGCACTTTTGACGTCTGGATCCGGATCACCTAAAATTGGTGTGCTATAGCACACGAAAAATCGTCAAAATGGGGGTATGCACCGTTCGGAGCTATTTTGACCTTGAAAATTAGGTCGAAATGGCTGTGAGGGCCAACCGGATTCATAGCCATGGTCTTTACGAACGTCCACAAAATTTTTTGGCACTTTTGACATCGGGATCCGGATCACCAAAAATATGGTGTGCTATAGCATACGAAAAATCGTCGAAATGGGGATATGCGCGCTTCGGGGCTAATTTGACCTTGAAAATGGGTCGAAATGGCCGTGAGGGCCAACCGAATGCATAGCCAAGGCTTGACGATCGTCCACAAAAGTTTTTGGCACTTTTGACGTCGGGATCCGGATCACCCAAAAAATGGTGTGCTATAGCAATAAAAAATTGTCGAAATGGGGGTATGCGCGCTTCGGGGCTATTTTGACCTTAAAAATGGGTCGGAATGGCCATGAGGGCCAACCGGAGGCATAGCCAAGGTCTTGACGGACGTCCACAAAATTTTTTGGCACTTTTGACGTCGGGATCTGGATCACCCAAAAAATGGTGCGCTATAGCATACGAAAAATCGTCGAAATGGGGGTAAGCGCGCTTCGGGGCTATTTTGACCTTGAAAATAGGTCGGAATGGCCGTGAGGGCAAACCGGATGCATAGCCAAGGTCTTGACGGACGTCAACAAAATTTTTTGGCACTTTTGACGTCGAGATCCGGATCACCCAAAAACTAGTGTGCTATAGCACACGAAAAATCATCGAAATGGGGGTATGCGCGCTTCGGGGCTATTTTGACCTTGAAAATGGGTCTAAATGGTCGTGAGGGCCAACCGGATGCATAGCCAAGGTCTTGACGGACGTCCACAAAACATTTTGGCACTTTTGACGTCGGGATCCGGATGACCCAAAAAATGGTGTGCTATAGCACACGAAAAATCGTCGAAATGGGGGTATGAGCGCTTCGGGGCTATTTTGACCTTGAAAATGGGTCGGAATGTTCGTGAGGGCCAACCGTATGCATATCCAAGGTCTTGACGGACGTCCACAAAAACTTTTGGAACTTTTGACGTCGAGATCCGGATCACCCAAAAAATAGTGTGCTATAGCACACGAAAAATCATAGAAATGGGGGTATGCGCGCTTCAGGGCTATTTTGACCTTGAAAATGGGTCGGAATGGCCGT
The DNA here is from genome assembly GCA_016801875.1 of Solanum sitiens. NCBI lineage: Eukaryota > Viridiplantae > Streptophyta > Magnoliopsida > Solanales > Solanaceae > Solanum > Solanum sitiens. Next base: position 797,419 of record JABWTJ010000380.1, read on the forward strand.
GAGGGCCAACCGGATGCTTAGCTATTGTCTTGACGGATGTCTACAAAATTTTTTGGCAATTTTGACGTCGGGATCCGGATCATCCAAAAAATGGTGTGCTATAGCACACGAAAAATTGTCGAAATGCGGGTATGCGCGCTTCGGGGCGATTTTGACCTTAAAAATAGGTCGGAATGGCCGTGAGGGCTAACCAGATGCATAACCAAGGTATTGACGAACGTCCACAAATTTTTTTGGCACTTTTGACGTCGGGATTCGGATCAACCAAAAAATGGTGAAAATCGTCGAAATGGGGGTATACGCGCTTCGGGGCTTTTTTGACCTTGAAAATGGGTCGGAATGGCCGTGAGGGCCAACCGGATGCATAGCCAAGTTCTTGATGGATGTCCACAAAATTGTTTTGCACTTTTGACGTCGGGATCCGGATCACCCAAAAGATGGTGTGCTATAGCACACGAAAATTCATCAAAATGGGGGTATGCGCGCATCGGTGCTATTTTGACCTTGAAAATGGGTCAAAATGGCCGTGAGGGCCACCCGAATGCATAGCCAAGGTCATGACGGACGTCCACAAAATTGTTTGGCACTTTTGACGTCGGGATCGGATCACCCAAAAAATGGTGTGCTATAGCACACGAAAAATCATCGAAATGGGGTTATGCGTGCTTCGAGGCTATTTTGACCTTAAAAATGTGTCGGAATTGCTGTGAGGGCCAACCAGATGCATAGCCAAGGTCTTGACGAACGTCCACAAAATTTTTTGGCACTTTTGACGTTGGAATCCGAATCACCCAAAAAATGGTGTGCTATAGCATATGAAAAATCGTCGAAATGGGGTTATGCGCGGTTCGGGGCTATTTTGACCTTGAAAATGGGTCGGAATGGCCGTGAGGGCCAACCGGATGCATAGCCAAGGTCTTGACGGACGTCCTCAAAATTGTTTGGCACTTTTGACGTCGGTATCCGAATGGCCGTGAGGGCCAACGGATGCATAGCCAAGGTCTTGACGAATATCCACAATTTTTTTTGGCACTTTTGACGTCGGGATCCGGATCACCAAATATATGGTGTGCTATAGCATACGAAAAATCGTCGAAATGGGGGTATGCGTGCTTCGGGGCTATTTTGACCTTGAAAATGGGTCGAAATGACCGTGAGGGCCAACCGAATGCATAGCCAAGGTCTTGACGGACGTCCACAAAATTTTTTGGCACTTTTGACGTCGGGATCGGATCACCCAAAAAATGGTGTGCTATAGCACACGAAAAATCGTCGAAATGGGGGTATACGCACTTCGAGGCTATTTTGACCTTGAAAATGGATCGGAATTGCCGTGAGGGCAAACCGTATGCATAGCCAAGGTCTTGACAGACGTCCACAAAATTTTTTGGCACTTTTGACGTCGGGATTCGGATCACCCAAAAAATGGTGTGCTATAGCACACGAAAAATTGTCAAAATGGGGGTATGAGCGCTTCGGGGCTATTTTTAGCTTGAAAATGGGTCGGAATGGCCGTGAGGGCCAATGGGATGCATAGCCAAGTTATTGACGGACGTCCACAAATTTTTTTGGCACTTTTAACGTCGGGATCCGGATCACCCAAAAAATGGTGTGCCATAGCACACGAAAAATCATCGAAATAGGGGTATGCGCGATTCGGGGCTATTTTGACCTTGAAAATGGGTCGGAATGGCCGTGAGGGTCAACCGAATGCATAGCCAAGGTCATGACGGACGTCCACAAAAATTTTTGGCACTGTTGACGTCGGAATCCGGATCACCCAAAAAATGGTGTGCTATAGCACACGAAAAATCGTTGAAATGGGGTTATGCGCGGTTCGGGGCTAATTTGACCTTGAAAATGGGTCGGAATGGCCGTGAGGGCCAACCGGATGCATAGACAAGGTCTTGACAGACGTCCACAAAATTGTATGGCACTTTTGACGTCGGGATCCGGATCACCCAAAAAATGGTGTGCTATAGTACACGAAAAATCGTCGATATGGGGGTATGCGCGCTTCGGGGCTATTTTGACTTTGAAAATGGGTCGGAATGGCCGTGAGGGCCAACCGGATGCATAGCCAAGGTCTTGACGGATGTCCATAAAATTTTTTGGCACTTTTGACATCAAGATCTGGAGCACCCAAAAAATGGTGTGCTTTAGCACACGAAAAATCGTCGAAATGGGGGTTTGCGCGCTTCGGGGCTATTTTTACCTTAAAAATGGTTCGAAATGGCCGTTAGGGCTAACCGGATGTATATCCAAGGTCATGACGGACGTCCACAAAATTTTTTGGCACTTTTGACGTCGGGATCTGGATCATCCAAAAAATGGTGTGCTATAGCACACGAAAAATCATCGAAATGGGGGTATGCGCGCTTCGGGGCTATTTTAACCTTGAAAATGGGTCGGAATGGCCGTGAGGGCCAACCGGATGCATAGCCAAGGTCTTGACGGACGTTCACAAAAACGTTTGGCACTTTTGACGTCGGGATCCGGATCACCCAAAAAATGATGTGCTATAGCTCCCGAAAAATCGTCGAAATGGGGGTATGCACGCTTCGGGGCTATTTTGACCTTGAAAATGGGTCGGAATGGCCGTGAGGGCCAACCGGATTCATAGCCAAGGTCTTGAAGACGTCCACAAAAATTTTTGGCACTTTTTAACATCGGGATCCGGATCACCCAAAAAATGGTGTGCTATAGCACACGAAAATCGTCGAAATGGGGGTATACGCGCTTCGAGGCTATTTTGACTTTGAAAATGGGTCGGAATGGCCGTGAGGGCCAACCGGATGCATAGCCAAGGTCTTGATGGACATCCACAAAATTGTTTGGCACTTTTGACATCGGGATCCGGATCACCCAAAAAATGGTGTGCTATAGCACACGAAAAATCGTCAAAATAGGGGTATGCGCTCTTCGGGGCTATTTTTACCTTGAAAATGGGTCGGAATGGCCGTGAGGGCCAATCGGATGCATAGCCAAGGTATTGACGGACGTCCACAAAAATATTTGGCACTTTTGACGTCAGGATCTGGATCACCCAAAAAATGGTGTGCTATAGCACACAAAAAATCATCAAAATTGGGGTATGCGCAATTCGGGGCTATTTTGACCTTGAAAATGGGTCGTAATGGCCGTGAGGGCCAACCGAATACATGGCCAAGGTCATAACGGACATCCACAAAAATGTTTGGCTTTTTTGACGTCGGAATCCGGATCACCCAAAAAATGGTGTGCTGTAGCACACGAAAAATCGTCGAAATGGGGTTATGCGCGGTTCGGGGCTATTTTGACCTTGAAAATGGGTCGAAATGTCCGTGAGGGCCAATCCGATGCATTGCCAAGGTCTTGACGGACGTGCACAAAATTGTTTGGCACTTTTGACGTCGGGATCCGGATCACCCAAAAAATGGTGTGCTATAGTACACGAAAAATCATCGAAATGGGGGTACGCGCGCTTCGAGGCTATTTTGACCTTGAAAATGGGTCGGAATGGCCGTGAGGACAACCGGATGCATAGAAAAGGTCTTGACGGACGTCCATAATTTTTTTTGGCACTTTTGACATCGGGATCCGGAGCACCCAAATAATAGTGTGCTATAGCACACGAAAAATCGTCGAAATGGGGGTATGCGCGCTTCGGGGCTATTTTTACCTTAAAAATGGTTCGTAATGGCCGTGAGGGCTAACTGGATGCATATCCAAGGTCATGACGAACATACAAAATTTTTTTTAGCACTTTTGACGTCAGGATTTGGATCACCCAAAAAATGGTGTGCTATAGCACACGAAAAATCATCGAAATGGGGGTATGCGCGCTTCGGGGCTAATTTGATCTTGAAAATGGGTCGGAATGGCCGTGAGGGCCAACCGGATGCATAGCCAATGTCTTGACGGACGTTCACAAAAACTTTTGGCACTTTTGACGTCGGGATCCGAATCACCCAAAAAATGATGTGCTATAGCTCCCAAAAAATCGTCAAAATAGGGGTATGCGCGCTTCGGGGCTATTTTGACCTTGAAAATGGGTCGGAATGGCCGTGAGGGCCAACCGGATGCATAGCCAATGTCTTGACGGACGTTCACAAAAAATTTTGGCACTTTTGACGTCGGGATCCGAATCACCCAAAAAATGATGTGCTATAGCTCCCAAAAAATCGTCAAAATAGGGGTATGCGCGCTTCGGGGCTATTTTGACCTTGAAAATGGGTCGGAATGGCCGTGAGGGCGAACCGGATGCATAGGCAATGTCTTGAAGGACGTCCACAAAAAATTTTGGCACTTTTGACGTCGGTATCCGGATCACCCAAAAAATGGTGTGCTATAGCACACGAAAAATCATAGAAATGGGGGTATGCGCGCTTCGGGGCTCTTTTGACCTTGAAAATGGGTTGGAATGGCCGTGAGGGCCAACCGGATGCATAGCCAAGGTCTTGACGGATGTGCACAAAATTGTTTGGCACTTTTGACGTCGGGATCCGAATCACCCAAAAAATGGTGTGCTATAGCACACGAAAAATCGTCGAAATGGGGGTATACGTGCTTCGGGGCTATTTTGACCTTGAAAATGGGTCGGAATGGCCATGAGGGTCAACCGGATGCATAGCCAAGGTCTTGACGGACGTCCATAACATTTTTTGGCACTTTTGACGTCGGGATCCGGATCACCCAAAAAATGGTGTGCTATAGCACACGAAAAATCGTCGAAATGGGGGTATGTGCGCTTCGGGACAATTTTGACCTTGAAAATAGGTCGGAATGGCCGTGAGGGACAACCGGATGCATAGCCAAGGTCTTGATGGACGTCCAAAATTTTTTTTTGGTACTTTTGACGTCAGGATCCGGATCTCCCAAAAAATGGTGTGTTATGGCACATGAAAAATCGTCGAAATAGGGATATGCGCGCTTCGGGGTTATTTTGACCTTGAAAATGGGTCGGAATGACTGTCGAGGTCCAACCGGATGCATAGCCATTGTCTTGACGGACTTCCACAAAAATATTTGGCACTTTTGACATCGGGATCCGGAACACCCAAAAAATGGTGTGCTATAGCACACGAAAAATCGTCAAAATGGTGGTATGCGCGCTTCGGGGCTATTTTGACCTTGAAAATGGGTCGGAATGGCCGTGAGGGACAACCGGATGCATACACAAGGTTTTTATGGACGTCCACAAAAATATTTGGCACTTTTGACGTCGGGATCCGGATCACCCAAAAAATGGTGTGCTATAGCACACGAAAAATCATAGAAATGGGGGTATGCGCGCTTTGGGGCTATTTTGACCTTGAAAATGGGTCGGAATGACTGTCGAGGTCCAACCGGATGCATAGCCAAGGTCTTGACGGACTTCCACAAAAATATTTAGCACTTTTGACATCGGGATCCGGAACACCCAAAAAATGGTGTGCCATAGCACACGAAAAATCATCGAAATTGGGGTATGCACGATTCGGGGCTATTTTAACATTGAAAATGGGTCGGAATGGCCGTGAGGGCCAACCGAATGCATAGCCAAGGTCATGACGGACATCCACAAAAATTTTTGGCACTTTTGACGTCGGAATCCGGATCACCCAAAAAATGGTGTGCTATAGCACACGAAAAATCGTCGAAATGGGGTTATGCGCGGTTCGGGGCTATTTTGACCTTGAAAATGGGTCGGAATGGCCGTGAGGGCCAACCGGATGCATAGACAAGGTCTTGACGGACGTCCACAAAATTGTTTGGCACTTTTGACGTCGGGATCCGGATCACCCAAAAAATGGTGTGCTATAGTACATGAAAAATCGTCGAAATGGGGTTATGCGCGCTTCGGGGCTATTTTGACCTTGAAAATGGATCGGAATGGCCGTGAGGTCCAACCGGATGCATAGCCAAGGTCTTGACGGACGTCCATAAAAATTTTTGGCACTTTTGATATCAAGATCTGGAGCACCCAAAAAATGGTGTGCTATAGCACACGAAAAATCGTCGAAATGGGGGTTTGCGCGCTTCGGGGCTATTTTTACCTTAAAAATGGTTCGGAATGGCCGTTAGGGCTAACCGGATGCATATCCAAGGTCATGACGGACGTCCACAAAATTTTTTGGCACTTTTGACGTCGGGATCCGGATCATCCAAAAAATGGTGTGCTATAGCACACGAAATATCATCGAAATGGGGGTATGCACGCTTCGGGGCTAATTTGACCTTGAAAATGGGTCGGGATGGCCGTGAGGGCCAACCGGATGCATAGCTAATGTCTTGAAGGACGTTCACAAAAATGTTTGGCACTTTTGACGTCGGGATCCGGATCACCCAAAAAATGATGTGCTATAGCTCCCAAAAAATCGTCGAAATGGGGGTATGCGCGCTTCGGGACTATTCTGACCTTGAAAATGGGTCGGAATGGCCGTGAGGGCCAACCGGATGCATAGCCAAGGTCTTGAAGGACGTCCACAAAATTGTTTGGCACTTTTGACGTCGGTATCCGGATCACCCAAAAAATGGTGTGCTATAGCACACGAAAAATCGTCAAAATGGGGGTATGCGCTCTTCGGGAATATTTTTACCTTGAAAATGGGTCGGAATGGCCCTGAGGGCCAATCGGATGCATAGCCAAGGTATTGACGGACGTCCACAAAAATTTTTGGCACTTTTGACGTCGGGATCTGGATCACCCAAAAAATGGTGAGCTATAGCACACGAAAAATCATCGAAATTGGGGTATGCGCAATTCGGGGCTATTTTGACCTTGAAAATGGGTCGGAATGTCCGTGAGGGCCAACCGGATGCATAGCCAAGGTCTTGATGGACGTCCAAAATTTTTTTTTGGCACTTTTGACGTCAGGATCCGGATCTCCCAAAAAATGGTGTGCTATAGCACACGAAAAATCGTCGAAATGGGGTATGCGCGCTTCGGGGTTATTTTGACCTTGAAAATGGGTTGGAATGACCGTCGAGGTCCAACCGGATGCATAGCCAAGGTCTTGACGGACTTCCACAAAAATATTTGGCACTTTTGACGTCGGGATCCGGAACACCCAAAAAATGGTGTGCTATAGCACACGAAAAATCGTCAAAATGGTGGTATGCGCGCTTCGGGGCTATTTTGACCTTGAAAATGGGTCGGAATGGCCGTGAGGGACAACCGGATGCATAGACAAGGTTTTGATGGACGTCCACAAAAATATTTGGCACTTTTGACGTCGGGATCCGGATCACCCAAAAAATGGTGTGCTATAGCACACGAAAAATCATAGAAATGGGGGTATGCGAGCTTCGGGGCTATTTTGACCTTAAAAATGGGTCGGAATGGCCGTGAGGGCCAACCGGATGCATAGCCAAGGTCTTGACGGATGTCCACAAAATTGTTTTGCACTTTTGACGTCGGGATCCGGATCATCCAAAAAATGGTGTGCTATAGCACACGAAAAATCGTCGAAATGCGGGTATGCGCGCTTCGGGGCGATTTTGACCTTGAAAATAGGTCGGAATGGCCGTGAGGACCAACCGGATGCATAACCAAGGTATTGACGAATGTCCACAAATTGTTTTGGCACTTTTGACGTCGGGATTCGGATCAACCAAAAAATGGTGTGCTATAGCACACTAAAAATAGTCGAAATGGGGGTATGCGCGCTTCGGGGCTATTTTGACCTTGAAAATGGGTCGGAATGGCCGTGAGGGCCAACCGGATGCATAGCCAAGTTCTTGATGGACGTCCACAAAATTGTTTTGCACTTTTGACGTCGGGATCCGGATCACCCAAAAGATGGTGTGCTATAGCACACGAAAATTCATCAAAATGGGGGTATGCGTGCTTCGGTGCTATTTTGACCTTGAAAATGGGTCAAAATGGCCATGAGGGCCAACCGAATGCATAACCAAGGTCATGACGGACGTCCACAAACTTTTTTGGCACTTTTGACGTCGGGATCGGATCACCCAAAAAATGGTGTGCTATAGCACTCGAAAAATCGTCGAAATGGGGTTATGCGCGCTTCGAGGCTATTTTGACCTTGAAAATGTGTCGGAATTGCTGTGAGGGCCAACCAGATGCATAGCCAAGGTCTTGACGAACGTCCACAAAAATTTTTGGCACTTTTGACGTCTTGATCCGGATCACCCAAAAATGGTGTGCTATAGCACACAAAAAATCGTCGAAATTGGGGTATGCGCGCTTCGGGGATATTTTGACCTAGAAAATGGGTCGGAATGGCCGTGAGGGCCAACCGGATGCATAGCCAAGGTCTTGACGGACGTCCACAATTTTTTTTGGCACTTTTGACGTCGGGATCCGGATCACCCAAAAAATGGTGTGCTATAGCACACGAAAAATCGTCGAAATGGGGGTATGCGCGCTTCGGGGAAAATTTGAAGTTGAAAATGGCTCCGAATGGCCGTGAGGGCCAACGTATGCATAGCCAATGTCTTGACGGACGTCCACAAATTTTTTGGCACTTTTGACATCGGGATTCGGATCACCCAAAAAATGGTGTGCTATAGCATACGAAAAATCGTCAAAATGGGGGTATGCGCGCTTCGGGGCTATTTTGACCTTGAAAATGGGTTGAAATGGCTGTGAGGGCCAACCGGATGCATAGCCAAGGTCTTGACGGACATCCACAAAAAATATTTAGCACTTTTGACGTCGGGATCGGATCACCCAAAAAATGGTGTGGTATAGCACACGAAAAATCGTCGAAATGGGGGTATACGCGCTTCGAGGCTATTTTGACCTTGAAAATGGATCGGAATTGCCGTGAGGGCAAACCGTATGCATAGACAAAATCTTAACGGACGTCCACAAAATATTTTTGCACTTTTGACGTCGGGATCCGGATCACCCAAAAATGGTGTGCTATAGCTCACGAAAAATCGTCGAAATGGGGGTATGCGCGTTTCGGGGCTATTTTGACCTTGAAAATGGGTCGGAATGGCCGTGAGGGCCAATCGGATGCATAGCCAAGGTCTTGACGGACGTCCATAATTTTGTTTGGCACTTTTGACGTCGGGATCCGGATCACCCAAAAAATGTTGTGCTATAGCATACGAAAAATCATCGAAATGGGGGTATGCGCTTCGGGGCTATTTTGACCTTGAAAATGGGTCAAAATGACCGTGAGGGCCAACCGGATGCATAGCCATGGTCTTGACGGACGTCCACAAAAAGTTTTGGCACTTTTGATGTCGGGATCGGATCACCCAAAAAATGGTGTGCTATAGCACACGAAAAATCATCGAAATGGGGGTATACGCGCTTTGAGGCTATTTTGACCTTGAAAATGGATCGAAATTGCCGTGAGGGCAACCGGATGCATAGCCAACGTGTTGACGGACATCCACAAATATTTTTGGCACTTTTGACATCTGGATCCGGATCACCCGAAAAATGGTGTGCTATACGCACACAAAAAATCGTCGAAATGGGGGTATGCGCACTTTGGGGCTATTTTGACCTTCAAAATGGGTCGGAATGGCTGTCAGGGCCAACCGGATGCATAGCCAAAGTCTTGACGAACGTCCACAAAATTGTTTGGCACTTTTGATGTTGGGATCCTGATCACCCAAAAAATGGTGTACTATAGCACACGAAAAATCCTCGAAATGGGGGTATGCGCGCTTCGGGGCTATTTTGACCATCAAAATGGGTCGGAATGGCCGTGATGCCAACGATGGCATAAGCCAAGGGTATGTGACGGAACGTACAAAACTTTTTGGCAGCTTTTTTGGGACGTCGGGCATCGGATCACCAAAAAATGGGTGTGCTATAAGCACACAAAAAATCGTCGAATGGGGGTATGCGCGCTCGGGGCTATTTTGACTGAAAATGGGTCGGATTGGCTGTTGAGTGCTACCGGATGCATACGCCAATGTCTGACGGACACCACAAATTTTTGGCACTTTTGACGTCGGGAATCCGGATAGGCCAAAATGGTGTGCTTATAGCACACGAAAATTATCGAAATGGGGTATGGGGCGCGCTCGAGGCTATTTGATGCTTGAAAATGGAGGTTGGAATGGCCGTGAAGTGCGAAGCGAGCATAGCCAAGGTCTTGCACCGGACGTCACAAAAATATTTGGCACTTTTGACGTCGGGATCCGGATCACCCAAAAAATGGTGTGCTATAGCACACGAAAAAATCGTCGAAATGGGGGTATGCGCGCTTCGAGGCTATTTTGACCTTGAAAATGGGTTGGAATGGCCGTGAGTGCCAACCGGATGCATAGCCAAGGTCTTGACAGACATCCACAAAAAATTTTGGCACTTTTGACGTCGGGATACGTATCACCCAAAAAATGGTGTGCTATAGCACACAAAAAATCGTCGAAATGAGGGTATGCGCGCTTCGGGGCTATTTTGACCTTGAAAATGGGTCGGCATGGCCGTGAGTGCCAACCGGATGCATAGCCAAGGTCTTGACGGACGTCCACAAAAACCTTTGGCACTTTTGACGTCGGGATCCGGATCACCCAAAAAATGGTGTGCTATAGCACACGAAAAAATCGTCAAAATGGGGGTATGCGCGCTTCGGGGCTATTTTGACCTTGAAAATGGGTCGGAATTGGCGTGAGTGCCAACCGGATGTATAGCCAAGGTCTTGATGGACGTCCACAAAAGTTTTTGGCACTTTTGACGTCGGGATCCGGATCACCCAAAAAATAGTGTGCTATTGCACACGAAAAATCGTCGAAATGGGGGTATGCGCTTCGTGGCTATTTTGACATTGAAAATGGGTCGGAATGGCCGTGAGTGCCAACCGGATGCATAGCCAAGGTCTTGACGGACGTCCACAAAAAATTTTGGCACTTCTGGCGTCGGGATCCGGATCACCCAAAAAATAGTGTGCTATAGCACACGAAAAATCGTCGAAATGGGAGTATGCGCGCTTCGGGGCTATTTTGACCTCGAAAATGGGTCGGAATGGCCGTGAGTGCCAATCGGATGCATAGCCAAGGTCCTTGAAACGGAAGTCCAAACAAAAATTTGGGCATTTTGAGACGTCGGGATCCGGATCTCCAAAAATGGTGTGCTATAGCACCCGAAATTTGTCGAAACAGGGGGGTATGCGCGCTTCCGGTATTTTTGACCTTGAAAATGGGTCGGAATGGCCGTGAGTGCCAACCGGATGCATAGCCAAGGTCTTGACGGACGTCCACAAAAATTTTTGGCACTTTTGAAGTCGGGATCCGGATCACCCAAAAATGGTGTGCTATAGCACACGAAAAAATCGTCAAAATGGGGGTATGCGCGCTTCGGGGCTATTTTGACCTTGAAAATGGGTCGGAATTGCCGTGAGTGCCAACCGGATGCATAGCCAAGGTCTTGATGGACGTCCACAAAATTTTTTGGCACTTTTGACGTCGGGATCCGGATCACCCAAAAAATAGTGTGCTATTGCACACGAAAAATCGTCGAAATGGGGTATGCGCTTCGTGGCTATTTTGACATTGAAAATGGGTCGGAATGGCCGTGAGTGCCAACCAGATGCATAGCCAAGGTCTTGACGGACGTCCACAAAAAATTTTGGCACTTCTGGCGTCGGGATCGGATCACCCAAAAAATAGTGTGCTATAGCACACGAAAAATCGTCGAAATGGGGGTATGCGCGCTTCGGGGCTATTTTGACCTTGAAAATGGGTCGGAATGGCCGTGAGGGCCAACCGGATGCATAGCCAAGGTCTTGACGGACGTCCACAAAAAATTTTGGCACTTTTGACGTCGGGATCCGGATCACCCAAAAAATGGTGTGCTATAGCACACGAAAAATCGTTGAAATGGGGGTATGCGCGCTTCGGGGCTATTTTGACCTTCAAAATGGGTCGGAATTGCCGTCAGGGCCAACCGGATGCATAGCCAACGTCTTGATGGACGTCCACAAAAATTTTTGGCACTTTTGACGTCGGGATCCGGATCACCCAAAAAATGGTGTGCTTAGCACACGAAAAATCGTCGAAATGGGGGTATGCGCGCTTTGGGGCTATTTTGACCTTGAAAATGGGTCGAAATGGCCTTGAGGGCCAACCGGATGCATAGCCAACGTCTTGACGGACGTCCACAAAAACTTTTGGCACTTTTGACGTCGGGATCCGGATCACCCAAAAAATGGTGTGCTATAGCACACGAAAAATCGTCGAAATGGGGGTATGCGCGCTTCGGGGCTATTTTGACCTTGAAAATGGGTCAAAATGGCCATGAGGGCCAACCGGATGCACATCCAATGTTTTGACGGACGTCCACAAAAAGTTTTGGCACTTTTGACGTCGGGATCCGGATCATCCAAGAAATGGTGTGCTATAGCACACGAAAAATCGTCGAAATGGGGGTATGCGCGCTTTGGGGCTATTTTGACATTGAAAATGGGTCGGAATGGCCGTGAGGGCCAACCGGATGCATAGCCAACGTCTTGACGGACGTCCACACAAATTTTTGGCACTTTTGACGTCGGGATCCGGATCACCCAAAAAATAGTGTGCTATACACAAAAAATCATCGAAATGGGGGTATGCGCGCTTCGGGGCTATTTTGACCTTGAAAATGGGTCGGAATGGCCGTGAGAGCCAACCGGATGCATAGCCAATGTCTTGACGGACGTCCACAAAAATATTTGGCACTTTTGACGTTGAGATCCGGATCACCCAAAAAATGGTGTGCTATAGCACAGGAAAAATCATCAAAATGGGGGTATGCGCGCTTCGGGGCTATTTTGACCTTGAAAATGGGTCGGAATGGCCGTGAGGGCCAAACGGAAGCATAGCCAACATCTTGACGGACGTCCACAAAAATATTTGGCACTTTTGACGTCGGGATCCGGATCACCCAAAAAATGGTGTGCTATAGCACAAGAAAAATCGTCGAAATGGGGGTATGCGCGCTTAAGGGCTTGACCTTGAAAATGGGTTGGAATGGCCGTGAGGGCCAACTGGATGCATAGCCAACGTCTTGACGGACGTCCACAAAAATGTTTGGCACTTTTGACGTCGGGATCCGGATCACCCAAAAAATGGTGTGCTATATCACACGAAAAATCATCGAAATGGGGGTATACGCGCTTCGGGGCTATTTTGACCTTGAAAATGGGTCGGAATGGCCGTGAGGGCCAACCGGATGCATAGCCAACGTCTTGACGGACGTCCACAAAATTGTTTGGCACTTTTGACGTCGGGATCCGGATCACCCAAAAAATGGTGCTATAGCACACGAAAAATATTCAAAATGGGTGTATGCGCGCTTCGGGGCTATTTTGACCTTGAAAATGGGTCGGAATGGCCGTGAGGGCCAACCGGATGCATAGCCAACGTCTTGACGGACTCTGCAAAATTCTTTGGTACTTTTGACGTCGGGATCCGGATCACCCAAAAAATGGTGTACTATAGCACACGAAAAATCGTCGAAATGGGAGTATGTGCGCTTCGGGTCTATTTTGACCCTGAAAATGGTTCGGAATGGCTGTGAGGGCCAACCCGATGCATATCCAACGTCTTCACGGACGTCCACAAAATTTTTTGGCACTTTTGACGTCGAGATCGGGATCACCCAAAAAATAGTGTGCTATAGCACACGAAAAATCGTCGAAATGTGGGTATGCACGCTTCAGGGCTATATTGACCTTGAAAATGGGTCGGAATGGCATAGCCAACGTCTTGACGGACGCCCATAAAATTTTTTGGCACTTTTGACGTCGGGATCCGGATCACCCAAAAAATGGTGTGCTATAGCACACGAAAAATCATCGAAATGGGGGTATGCGCGCTTCGGGGCTATTTTGACCTTGAAAATGGATCGGAATGGCCATGAGGGCCAACCGGATGCATAGCCAACGTCTTGACGGACGTCCACAAAATTTTTTGGCACTTTTGACGTTGGGATCCGGATCATCCAAAAATGGTGTGCTATAGCACACGAAAAATCGTCGAAATGGGGGTATGCGCGCTTCGGGGCTATTTTGACCTTGAAAATGGGTCGTAATGGCCGTGAGGGCCAACCGGATGCATAGCCAACGTCTTGACGGACGTCCACAAAAATATTTGGCACTTTTGACATCGAGATCCGGATCACCCAAAAAATGGTGTGCTATAGCACAGGAAAAATCGTCGAAATGGGGGTATGCGCGCTTCGGGGCTATTTTGACCTTGAAAATGGGTCGGAATGGCCGTGAGGGCCAACCGGAAGCATAGCCAACATCTTGACGGACTTCCACAAAAATATTTGGCACTTTTGACGTCGGGATCCGGATCACCCAAAAAATGGTGTGCTATATGTTATGCCGTAATTTTTACTATCTTTAGAAAAATCACTTTTTTTTGAAATGTTTCTAAGTATAAAACAATTTGAGAAAAATACTTAGAAAAGAGTCGCCACTTAATTTTTTAAAGAAATTAAGAAAACTTAATTTAAAAAGATTTTAACAGATTAAATCTTAATAAATTTAGAGAAAATGGGTAAGAGGTTCTTATTTACGCTTCAAGAAGGTTTTTAAGGCATTTGAAGCACCCGCTAACATGCGGTTATCCTATGACTCAGGTTAATTATTTTTTTTTACTATTCTTAGGAACATGATATAATATACGAATAATGATTAACGACATTCGTTCAACTTTAAGAAAATATTTAAACAAAGATTAAATTTTTTTATTATTATTATTTTAAGAAAATGGAAACTTAATTAGAATTCTTGAAATTGATTATAAGTGAATAGAACTGAATTAGATTATTATTATTTTTAATCATTTCAAAAGATAATAACATCAAACCAAATTGATCAACTTGAGCATGAAAATCCATTTTAAATTAGTAGAAGAATAAAAGCTTCGTCTAACTTAAAACATTTTTTTTTTTAAATATGGTAAAATGGTTAAGTGAAAAACATTAAAGAATATATCTTTTAAATAGATTCGACTTGACTAAAGATATTAATTTTACTTACTTGACATAAAAATAAATGATTGCAAAAGATGTTTAAATAGTAAACCAACATAAAAAAAATAACTCATCTTTTGGGGATTTAAGTAAGTTAATTACCGATTCTAAAATGAGAGATAGATGAAACTAGTCAACATAATCAAACAATTAGGAGAGTGAAAGAGATAATGAAATTGGGCCCCCTTTTTGGGCCAATTTTGCTGCAGATTTTTGGGTTTTAACCCAATCCCGTTTTTGTATACATAGGTTGTATATCAGTGTATATCAACGTGTATACCAACTATTTGCGTGTATCTCCTACTTCCGAACACCTGTAATTTACCTCATCTCTGTATTTTCACATTTTTGGCTGCATATATGCTGCCATGAACTTGTATATAACTGTATAAACATTGTATACATCATGTATACAGCCCATTTCTCAGCCTTTGAATATTTATCAATTGATTTGCAGCTATTCGTTGTATCCCCGTAACCTTTAACAGCTTCCGGATATATAGGGGGCTGACTCGAGGAATGGAGAAGACAAAGATCGAGCCTTTATGGCTCAACTCGGAAAATGCAAGGTAGATGAGTACACCATGAACTCGAAAGAGGTTTACATGCGCACAAAGAGAATGAAACGAATTAAAAAAAATTACACTAAAGCTTCCAACAAATACATGATCAAATAATTAACTCACAATAAAGATAAACACATAAATTATTTAAAGAGATGAGAACATTAAGGGTGTTTATATTGTATTCACATGAGAGATGATTGTGGAAAATAATTGAAGACGGGACAAGCCATTTGGGAAAACTTCCTAACTAAACAAAAATACATAATATCAACTAAAGAGATAAGACAAGATCAAAGATGAACTAAGCAAATTGATTATCATGCACAACTGCATAAGACAACAAGGCCACCGAGGAAAATTATCATTTTAAGTACAACTTGACACTTTTAAGAACTTAACAACTATAAAGAAAATTCCTAAGTTAATGGACAAGAAAGATCTAACACATTGCAAAACCAAACTAACTACACATTTTAAAAGTTCATGTCATCAGGTAGCATTCCAAAAGGCAACTAACTTAAAGGACACACTTTCAAAAAAAAAAAAAATAATAAAAAAATTATAACAATTAAATCATAACTAGCTAATGCCCATCTAATCATGAAAATGGAAACCAAAAAGCCATTTGGACCAAAAAAACTTATCATGTCAAATGACTTTAAGAAAGGAATGACCCATCATGTTTTTGTTTTTCATCTAATCAAGTACAAATTTGCACATGCTCTCAATATTAAAAGGAATAAACTAGAAAACATTGCCTTAATTCATACAAATAAATGGATGGAATCTTAGGCCAAAACATTAAAGCAAACGTATTTTAATTGGCACCAAATACAACAAACAATTAACTAGTGGATCAACTATCATCATAGAATAAGCAAGTAAACAAATATACTAAATTAACTCAAATTTTGAGAAGAGAGTAACTAAGCCAACCTAATGGAATAAACATTCAATTACTTCAATTGGTTTAAGATAAAGAAAAGTTGCTTTTTTTATTTTATTTTATTCTTTTTTTGAACAAACTAGTCACATAAATAGATCACATTTCTGAACATAACGACTCAAATTGAAGTACCGCCAGGAGATATCACAGATTAAGACACAAAATAATTTTCATAATAGCTAAAATAATAACACAAAGAAATCACTATAATCTAAGCAAAACCGAACCGAAGTCAGGAGGAATACTACTTCGAAAAGCTTAAACAAGAATAAATAAAAATATATATATATATATATATATATGAATACTGTCGAGAATCTAGCAAGAACATTACTAACTACTGATAAGAACAAGATGTTGGTTGGCATAAAAAATAAATTCTTCATCGGAACAGCAGCAGCCAAACAAAACAAAGGTTTCACAATCTCATAGATATTAAGTCGAGGTAAATGAGTTGAAGAGGTTACCTTTCTGTGAGCAGCAAACTGAGGACGACGAGCTTGACCGTGAAGAACTCCACCACTATTAGCCGATTTCAATGAGGGAAGTAAATTAATGTTTGGATTTTTTTTTTTTTTTTTTTTTAGCTGCTCTTCTCTAAAATTTTCCTTATCAATTTTTTTTTTTCCGAAAAAAATCCAGATCCAGATCCAGATCCCCTCAACGTTTATGGAAGGAGAGTATATATAGGAAGAAAACTGACTCGATTAGGAGGAAAACGGGCAGATCTTGAATGAGTTTAAATTTCAAATTTGTACCAAGATCCCTAAATCTCTGCTCAAAATCAGGAAAAAAGTTGACTCTTGCGTATGAGAGAGTACTGTTGGCGCAATTTCCGGGTTTGGTAAGCCGTGATTTGCTGCTTGATTTTTTGGGGAAGAAGACACGAAGATGAAGAAGAAGAACGTACAGGGTATGTGGGTTTTTGGTATTGCAGGAAGATTAAAGTGTGGGTGGACCCTTTTACTTTTGGGTTAAAATTGATGTATTGCTATTGGGCTTGATATTTAAAGGGAATGGGAGTGGGCTACTGAAAATGTGAGTAAATGGGCCCAATTTTTTCTCAAAGTAGAGTTAAGTTGGAAGTCTAAGATGAATTAAATTTAAGAAATAGCAAAATTGTGTTACATTAATAAATTTGGCTAAACCTTTATAAGACAAATTAATATTAATTAATTAACGAGCTTCTTAATCTTAACAAAAAAAATAAAATAATTAATTTAATCGTAAACTTAGTGATTAAAATATAACCATGATTTAAACTAAACTAATTTAAACGACTACTTACTAAATTTAAAATATTTTGAGATGTTTTTTTTTTTTTTTTAATAATCATAAAATATACTAATTGTATACATAATTATGTAATATATATATATATATATATATATATATATTATCTAAAAACTTTAAGAAACGGCAAAAATTATTCAACATAACGCAAACTTTATATTTTTCCTAAATTCACAAAACTAATTATTTTAAGTTGTTTGAGAATTTAAGAAGCTCATGAATTAATTCCTATTGTGGAAGGCCAAAATTGGGTGTCAACAGCTGTCCCTCGTTTGACTTGGATTGATGAAAGAAATTCGAGGCAAATGAAATTGACGAATCCAATTTTGAACGATCACATCTTCATCTTGGGGAAATGTTATTCTGGTATGGACTTTTAGGAATTTTGGTCGAACCTCGGTAGCAGGTTTCCTACATATCTCAGGCTATAAGAGAGTTTAGAACACTTGTAGTTCGATACGCTTGATTTAACGCACGATTATTAAAGAATTCAAAAGTCATTTCGATACCAAATTATGAAGGAACCGGAATGCTCGAGAATAAGATTTGAAAATAAATATTGGAATACAGCCGAGTTTTCAACATTGAACCCGCCTACATATCCTCAAACCTTGGGAATCAGGCTGTTTGTAGTTCGACTCGATTGGTTGAAAAGGAAATCTATTATGCAAGATAACCTTTGGTTTTTGAGGAGTGACAAATAAAACGAGTGTGAAAAAGAGGCTTGCAACCTCTTAGCCATGAATGTGGAGCTCTTCACATCCATAAGTAAGAACTTACATGGACATAATTTCCAAAGTTCGTGGTGCACTGTCACTCAGATTAGAAAGTTGCCTCCGGTGAGAGTGAAATGTTTCACGGATGCAAAATTGAAACAGATGAACTAAAAGAAAAACTCACACGCCTTTGACAGGGGTGTGGTTTGATTGTAGTGGAAGTTGCTCGTCAGCTCGCGTCCTAAGAGTTTGATACTCCTCTTTGGACTATGTCCCAGTTCGCTGCTAAGAAAAAGTTCCACGTTGTGCTGCATCCTTTTTGATGTCGTTCGCACCTGTGGTTTGATTTGAGAATTCATCCTCTTGGATGCTCTCGTCAGATATTGAAACAAACTTGTTAGTAGAAAAATGTAATTTACATAGGGAGGTGTTATGTTTTACCCTCTTCGGCACACATTTCCATCAGTTTTGACACAATTGATATGATGCGACATGATGATAACTTTATCGATAATGTAATATTGTTGATGACGAACTTCATTGATAGGATGTTGCTGTTACTTTGATAATGAATATATTGATGCTTGATCGATAAGATGATGTTACTACATTGATGATCCATTGGAAAGATGAATGTTGATCCATGGTGGGATGATGTTGTCGAAGCTTGATTGGTAAGATTATGTTTATCTTTTGGCGTTGGAAGAAGCAATGACTCTCTCGACATTTTGAAGATGATGGCCCTCTCGGCGTTTGAATATGCAATGGCCCTCTCGGCATTTGAAGATAATGGCCCTCTCGGCGTTTGAAGATGCAATGGCCCTCTTGGAAGCTTGAATGCAATAGCCCTCTTGGTAATTTGAATATGATGGCCCTCTTGGCAGTTGAAGATGCAATGGCCCTCTCGGCGGTTTGAATATGAAATAGCCTTCTTGGCAATAGAAATATGATGGCCCTCTTGGCAATTTGAATATGATGGCCCTCTCGGCAGTTTGAATATGCAATAGCCTTCTTGGCAATAGAAATATGATGACCCTCTTGGCAATTTGAATATGATGGCCCTCTCGGTAGTTTGAATATGCAATAGCTTTCTTGGCAATAGAAATATGATGGCCCTCTTGGAAATTTGAATATGATGGCCCTCTCGGCATTTTGATTATGCAATGGCCCTCTCGGCAGTTTGAATATGCAATAGCCTTCTTGGCAATAGAAATATGATGGCCCTCTTGGCAATTTGAATATGATGGCCCTCTTGGCAGTTTGATTATGATGGCCCTCTTGGCAATTTGATTATGCTGGCCCTCTTGGCAGTTTGATTATGCAATGGCCCTTTTGGACATTTGAATATGTAATGGCCCTCTTGGCAATATAAATATGCAATGGCCCTCTCGGCGGTTTGAATATGAACGACATATCTCGATAATGTTATTAACTCCTTTGATAATACGATATGCATGACTTCCTCGTGATAAATACGATGTCCCTCTGGGTAGTTCACATTATTGTGTATGTTGAGAATGATTTCTTCACTCGTTCACATCTTCTGTTTAAGGTGTTGTTGCTCGTATTCTGAACCGCTGTTTTTCTTCCAAATAACTTAAATGACTTTTCTTTTTCTACAGAAGAGTTGTCAATTTCGGGGAGTTACTCGTCCTTTTGAATTCTCCATATTCATTTAATGGAGGAATATGATGATCCTGAGGCAATCTTATATACCTGCATCAACAGAAAAATTGTTAGTTTTTTAAACAAACTGATCTGTGTTGATTTCTTCCAGTCGCCTTGCTTCTTATCTTGCTATCTTTGGAAGTTTGGTTGACCCTACGAATCGCAATAGACAAAAGACAATATCATATTTAAATTAAAACACATGCTATGTATGAATTTTTTTTTTAGAAAGATAGTTTTGAAGAAAATCTCTGCCAATTTATTGCCATGACATGCATGACACAAACAAAACCCTTTGTCTCAGATTCTATTCTGTCATGATAGGTAACTTGTTAGAATTTTTGGATATCCTTTGCAATATGTCACGTTGCAGTACTTGAAGTTGACTCTGACGTTCCGAGTACCCTTGATAGAATTTTTGAGGCCTTCCTCAAAAATTCTGTCCCAGTTGCAACTCACAATATCTCTTATGTCTTGAGAATTTGTAAGTCTCTTCTTGAGAATTTTTGAGCCCCTCTCAAAAATTCTGTCCTAGTTTCTATTGTAAAGAAAAAATAGAAAATCTTACGGGAGATATGAACGAACCCTTGTGGCGCCTACGTATCCCGTTGAGGCAGGAATCAGGTCATACGTAGTTCCCCTCTTGAGAATTGACAAAAATAAGAAATTTTGATAAGGAAATGACCGAGGCCCATATGGCCGCCTACGTATCTCATTCTTGAGAATTCAGGTCAAACGTAGTTCAAGTACAAAGGAATGTTCCAAAGATTAATGTGACAATGATTACAAACAATTTGCGATTACAAGAAAATAAAGGAAAGAAATAACATTTTTCAAATGTAATATCTTTTGACGACATCTGAATTGATAGCTTTTCGCCATACTCTACCGTCCATCTCTGCTAGGACCAAAGCTCCTCTTGACAGTACTTTGTGGACAACATACGGTCCTTGCCATTTAGGTGCGAATTTCCCTTTATACTCCTCTTGATGAGGAAAAATGCGCTTTAACTCCAATTGACCTACCTCAAATGTTCGAACTCTTACTTTCTTGTTGAAAGCACGAATCATTTTCTGTTGATACAACTAGCCATGACAAACGGCACTCATTCTTTTTTCATCAATCAATGTTAACTGCTCATATCTATCACGAACCCATTCGGCATCGCTCAATCCAGCTTCCTGAATAATCCTCAAAGATGGTATCTCAACTTCAGCTGGTATCACTGCCTCTATTCCGTATACTAACAAATACGGAGTTGCTCCAGTTGAGGTTCGAATTGTGGTGCGATAACCTAGCAAGGCATAAGGCAAATGTTCATGCCAACATTTGTAGTTCTCAATCATCTTTCTCAATATCCTCTTGATGTTCTTATTGGCAGCTTCCACAACTCCATTCATTTGAGGACGATATGCAGTTGAATTACGGTGGGTAATTTTGAATTGTTCACATATCTCTTTCATCAAGTGACTGTTAAGGTTTGCCCCATTGTCTGTGATGAGAGACTCAGGAACTCCAAAACGACATATCAAATTATTGCGAACAAAATCAGCTACAACTTTCTTCGTCACAGATTTATAGGAAGCAGCTTCGACCCACTTCGTGAAATAATCAATGGCGACCAAAATAAACCTATGACCATTGGAGGCAGCAGGCTCAATTGGTCCAATAACATCTATGCCCCATGCTGCAAATGGCCAAGGGGAACTCATTACATTGAGCTCATGAGGAGGTACTTTGATCAAATCTCCATGTACTTGACATTTATGACATCTTTGGACAAATCGGACACAATCATTTTCCATAGTCATCCAGAAGTATCCTACCCTTAAGATTTTCTTTGCTAATGTAAACCCGTTCATGTACGTCCCACACACTCCAGCATGAACTTCTTCTAGCAATCTTGTGGCCTCTGCAGCATCCACACATCGCAGTAATCCCAGATCGGGAGTCCTCCTATAAAGAACCTCCCCATTCAAAAAGAAGTTATTTGCCATTCTTCGAATTGTTTTCTTTTGGATACTTGTTGCTTTTTCGGGATATTTGCCAGCTTCTATATACTTTTTCACATCGATATACCATGGATTTCCATCCGATTCCGATTCCACATGTAAACAATGTGCTGGTTGTTCTTTTAAACCTATCTCAAGTGGGTCAATGTAACTCTTTTCTGGGTGTTGTATCATGGATGATATGGTTGCGAGGGCATCAGCAAACTCGTTCTGTATTCTCGGGGTGTGTCTAAACTCGGTCTTCCTAAATCTTTTACATAACCTCCGTACCAATTGTACGTAAGGTAAGATTTTAGGATTCTTCACGGCCCATTCTCCTTGAACTTGATGAATCAACAAGTCTGAATCACCAATTATCAGTAATTCTTGAACATTCATGTCAAGAGCCATTTTGATGCCAAGAATACAAGCTTCGTACTCAGCCATGTTATTAGTGCATCGAAATCTAAGCTTCGCTGTTGCTGGAAAATGTTGTCCTGATTCAGATATCAATACTGCTCCAATTCCTGATCCTCTAGAGTTAACTGCTCCATCAAAGAACATTCTCCACCCAGGATATGATTCTGATATGTCTTCCCCTACAAACAATACTTCTTCATTAGGGAAATACGTTTTAAGTGGTTCATATCCTTCATCTACTGGGTTTTTAGCAAGGTGATCGGCCAAGGCTTGGCCCTTGATTGCTTTCTGAGTCATGTACACAATGTCAAACTCACTCAACAGCATTTGCCACTTTGCCAGCTTTCCTGTGGGCATTGCCTTCTGAAATATGTACTTTAGTGGGTCCATTCTTGAAATAAGATGTGTTGTATAAGCCGACAGATAATGTCTCAATTTTTGAGCAACCCAAGTCAAAGCACAACAAGTTCTCTCTAAGAGGGTATAACGAGCCTCATAGGATGTGAACTTCTTGCTCAGATAGTATATAGCTCTCTCCTTTCTTCCGCTTTCATCATGTTGTCCCAATACACACCCAAATGCGTTGTCAGAGATGGACAAATACAATAACAAAGGACTACCCGTGCGTGGTGGTACCAGTACTGGTGGTTTTGAAAGGTAACTTTTGATGGTGTCAAAAGCCTTCTGACATTCTTCGGTCCACTTGGTTGGCGCATCCTTTCGTAGCAACTTGAATATGGGTTCACAGATCACCGTTGATTAGGCTATGAATCGACTGATATAATTCAGTCTTCCCAGAAAACTCATTACTTCTTTCTTAGTCTTTGGAGGAGGTAAGTCTTGAATTGCCTTGATCTTGGAAGGATCAAGCTCGATACCTCTTCTACTAACTATGAAACCGAGTAACTTCCCTGCAGGTACTCCAAATGCACATTTGGCTGGGTTTAACTTTAAATCATACTTACGTAACCTGTCAAAGAACTTTTCCAAGTGCGTCAGATGATCCGAACTCTCGCGGGATTTTATGATAACATCGTCCACATACACCTCAATTTCTTTGTGGATCATATCATGGAATATGGTGGTCATAGCTCTCATGTAAGTGGCTCCAGCATTCTTGAGGCCGAACGACATCACTCGATAATGGTAGACTCCCCAAGGTGTGATGAATGCTGTTTTCTCTGCATCTTCTTCATCCATTAAGATCTGGTGGTATCCCGCAAAACAATCCACGAAAGATTGCAACTCATGCTTGGCACAATTATCAATGAGTATATGGATGTTTGGCAACGGGAAATTATCTTTTGGACTCGCTTTATTGAGATCCCGATAATCCACGCATATCCTGATTTTTCCATCTTTCTTCGCCACTGGCACAATGTTAGCCAACCAAGTGGGATACTTGGTTACTTCGACGACCTTTGATTCGATCTGCTTTATGACCTCTTCTTTTATTCTTAAACTTAGATCGGGCTTGAATTTTCTAGTTTTCTGCTTTACCGGACAATACTCTGAATTGATAGGCAACTTATGGGAAACAATATCAGTGCTTAATCCTGGCATATCATCATAAGACCAGGCAAACACATCGATGTATTGTTTGAGCAGCTCGACCAATTTTTCCTTTTCTATTGCTGTCAAATGGCTACTGACTCGGGTTTCTCTAACCGACTCGTCATCTCCTAAGTTGACTATCTCTGTCTCTTCCAGGTTGGGCTTTTTATCATCTTCAAGGTTTCTTAAGTCCTCGGTAAGGTGTTCAGGCATCATAGTTTCCTCATCATATTCTTTCTATTCATCTTCATTTACCTTACTTGGTTCACCGTGTTCGTGACATGTCATGACATTGGCAAGTTTAGATTCATTTTTACTGAAAAGAAAAATAAATCAACCATGTTAGATAGAAAGAGTTTGAATGTATATATTAGAGAGTAATTTGCAAAGGCAAGATAATTAATTTAAAATAAACGAGGCTTTCATTGGAAAAAAGGCGTACAAACTTTGGTCATGACTCATGTCAACGTGAGCCATTTCCTTTTTAAAACATTACGATGAAAATAAAGTGACATAAAGGGTTGTTTCGGGCCTTGTCCGAACTACACCGATTTTCAAAAGTAAAACTTCAAATCTTGTCTTTGTATACCAAGCAATTCGATGAATCATAAGTGGAGTGGCCACCCAATTCTGTAGCGTCTCTTCAGGTTTGGCATCTCGGATGGTGGGTGTCGCGGTGCATTCTTCCAAGATCACAGCACAATCTTCTTCATCAAACAATCTTCTCATCCCTTCCACCAGACCATCAATCTCAGGCTCTAAGGCTTTAGCAGTAAATGACTGGTACAATTTTGGAATAGGCTTTGATAGATCAGGGTCATGCTTCTTCCTTGCTTCTGCTTCAAATAACTCCTCCTTTGTTGGGGTATAACCAACGCCATAGCGGAAATTTTGAAGTGGGATAGGAAGAGGTTCGGATATGCCATCCAAATTCTTGCCTAACCCACGTCCAGGCTCAAAACCACTTCTTAGCATGGTTGTGGCAAGCATTTTATACACCGGCGGCATTGATATTTGCGGTGTTATGTCTTCAAAAGCAGCATTCATTATCTCCACCATGTGAAAGTCAGTACCTTGAGATGAATCGTCAATAACTGGAACAGAGAAGCCAGGGTAACTACGATTACTCCCTTCACCATGAATGACAATTTCATGGTCCTCCCAGATGAATTTTAAAAGTTGATGCAATGTGGATGGTATTGCCCCAACCGCATGGATCCATGGCCTTCCTAGCAACATATTGTAGCTTGTGGATATACCCATCACTTGGAATTCGGTGACAAATTCTGCAGGCCCCATTTGGATACACAAGTCTACCTCCCCCATGGTCTCTCTTTGTGAATCATCAAACGCCCTTACATTCATGCAACTTTGGCGGATTTTCCCAACATCATAATTTAGTTGAGTAAGGGTTGATAACGGGCAAATATTGAGTCCTGAACCATTATCAATCAACACTCGAGCTACAAATTTGTCCCTGCATTTGACAGTGGTATACAAGGCACGATTGTGCATCACTCCCTCGATTGGTAACTCCTCTTCTCGAAAAGAGATTTGGTGACTCCCAATGACATGACTAACCATAGTTGCCAGATTCTCACCACTTGTTCCCGTCGGTACATATGCTTCATCGAGTACCTTCAACAATGCTTTTCGATGGTACTCAGAACTCATCAATAGAGCCCAAACAGAAATTTGAACGGGAGTTTTCTCCAAATGCTTGACAATGGAATACTCCTTAGGCTGCATTCTTCGCCAAAACTCTTCAGCCTCACCCTCTGTGATCGGCCTTTTTTGGTTCTCCTTCCTTCGTGTTTCTTGAGCTAACTCTTCTGGAACATAACATCTTCCAGAACGTGTCATCCCTTGAGCCGTAGCCGCCTGGACAACAAACTTTTCTTTGGGCTGCTCGTTGTTTCTTTCCTTTGCCAAAGCGAATGCCTGATGAGGCGCAGTTATTACAACAAACTCTGGACGGGTCTTTATGGTCAAAGAGGCCACTATTGGTATGAGTGAGTTGACATTTGCTTCATCGACAGTCCCGTTAGCGAGCCAATCTTCATCACTTTCAATCATATTGATGGTCGCTCCCCCATGATTCGGTAATGGGTTAAGATTTACATTGGGGGCAGGGGCCTGAAGAGTGATGACTCTATTATCGATCAAATCTTGAATCTTATGTTTTAAATTGATATACCCTTCTGTATCATGTCCTGCTCCTCCAGAATGGTAGGCGCATCGTTGATCCACTCGAAAGAACTTTGTTGTGGGATTAATTGTCTTTGCGTCTACTGGTTGGATCAATCCTGCCGCTCTCAAACGTTCAAAGAGTTGGGTACGTGTTTCTGCCAAAGGAGTGAAAATTCTTGGAGGTTTTCTTTCGAGGTTAGGGCGGGGTAAAGTATTGGTATTTGGGTTGTTTTGTCCAGGACTTTGGTAGGCTGGTACATTGGTTTGGTTATTTGGTGGTGTATTTTGGTAAGTAGGTGGTTGATTTTGATAGATAGGTGGTGATGGTTGGTAGTTTTGTTGTGCATAGTAGATTGGAAGTGGATCTTGTGGAGGTGGTTGGTAACTATTTGCGGTGGAGAATCGGTTGGAGTTTCCAATGGCAGAACCATACCCAAAATACCTTTGTGGTCTTGGCCTTGGGCTAAAAGATACAACAGAGACATCCTCTTTCTTTTTCCTAGAAAATCCTGTGGCCATAGATGTCGAGGATTTGTTGGCGGCCTGCAAAGCAGTGAGACTTGTAACCTTTCCAGATTTGAGACCATCCTCTATGGCTTCTCCCATTCTGATCAACTCCGAAAACTTCTGTCCCATCATGGGCAACATCCTTTCATAATACTCGGGCTCTTGAGCTCGAATAAAAGCAGAGGTTATTTCGCTTTCAGTCATCACAGGTTGTACCTTTGCAGCTTCTTTCCTCCAGCGACATGCATATTCACGATAGTCCTCCGTGGTCTTTTGCTTGATTTTTTCCAAATAGTATCTATCAGGAACAGCTTCAACATTAAACTGGAATCTTTCCAGAAAATCTTTGGCCAAAGCCCCCCATGTAGACCACTGACGGAGCTCTTGAGATGTGAACCATTCTAACGCCTCTCCACTCAGACTTCGACTAAACAACCTCATAATTAATGCATCATTTCTTCCAATACCCACAAGTTTGTCACAATAAGCTCGCAAGTGAGCCATGGGATTGCCGATACCATTGAAGGTTTCAAATTTTGGAATTTTGTAACCTTCGGGTATTTCCAAGTTAGGGTGCATGCATAGGTCTTCATACTCAAGTCCTGTGATTTTCCTTGAAGTTTGAACACTTTTAACTGCTTCAGAGATGGCCTCCTTCATGACATTCATTTCTTGCTCACGTTTTTCTTCTCTCAGCCTCCACTCCTTCTCCATCTCTTCATAGTGATCCACCTCTGGTTGAACGGGAAAGCTAGAACATGGTTCAGGGATTGCATTGGCTGGTGGAGTTTGGAATGTTACAGAAGGGTATGTCGGCTGGCTAGGCAAAACACGTGAATTATTGGAGACTGGGGGTGGGATTTGGTAGGTTGGTGTAAAGTTTTGGGAGTGATTAGCGGTAGGTGCTTGGTTCTGATTTGGTATTGGTGGTGGTGTTTGGTAGGAAGTGCTGGCGTAAGGAGCGTTGGATACAGTTAAGTCAATTGTATGAGGATTAGGAGTGGAAGTGATGGGTCCTGTGGTATGGGTTGGGAAATAGTTGGGTAATGGAGAACTTAATGATGGAAAATAAGGAGGAGGTCTTCTAGTTTCAAGGGGTGGTTCATTCGATGCAATGGCCAGTTTGGCTAAATCTTTGGTTTGTTGAAGCTCTTCCTGCATATCTGCAATCCGTTGCATTAACTGAGAGATCAACTCACTTTGATCAGTGAGTTCAGCATTTCTGATGGTTACATCGACTATTCCCATTTCTTCAGAAGTACCAGTCATTTTGCTTTTGCCTTTATCCAAAGAGTGATCAGGGAAGGATGGTTTGATTGCTTTAGATCTTGTAAAGTAGGGATGGTCTGCCAGTTTGATTTCAACACAGATCAGTTTTTACCTGTATAGAAAAATCACTCAAAAGACACATATGTTAGTCTTTATTTTTAAGGAGATATGCAAATAAAATGACATAAAAATAAACACATAAGTGTTATTTTGCTTCGAGCAGATTAATCCACAGAAATATTTTGGGTGAACGGGAGGACTCGAATGGAAATAAATTCTTCTGTGATAGAATTAGGAAGGTCGACTTGCATAGAACGCTGTTAAATTCTTCCACTCTTTAGTTTTTCTGTCATTAACCGAAGCAATAGATGAGATTGGTATGTTGACGTCTTTTCCAGACATTCTAGTAAATCGACCTTCCTGTGGCGGATGAATATTTTTTTTTTTGGAGAGATTTGGAGTAAATGATTAATATAATTTTGAGAAACTTAAACGACACTTCAAGAATAATTTGGACGGACTTTGTTGTTGTGGATATTAATATATGCTTAAAGTGCTCTAAAAACAATAGTGGATTAATTCTGCTTTAGACAAAATAACACATCACAACACACAACAATTAAGCAGCACACAAACAATTTATATCGCGTCCTACACTTGTGACCTTTTATGCCAAAGGTAGGCCTAAACGTCAAACATAATGTGATTATGATAGATTGATCCAAGCCATTAATTTGTGACAACTCGAGTTTGGGACACAAAGACAAAATATCCATTAAATACCAACAACAAGGAGAGAATACATAAAAATGACACAAAATAAGGACAATTCTAAGATTCAGGCTGAATGTTGTTATCAATCATGCCCGTGGAGAAAGTGATGATGACGCTTCCACGTTGTTAGGCCCTGCTCCAGCATTATCCAAATACTGCATTATACTTTCCATTTGAGCCCACATTTCAGGGGTGACTGCTTTGGTTCCGAGATGAGAATGCCTTATCCAGATCGTCGTCCCAATATCCTCAAAACCCTGTTCTCCTTCTGGACTCATGCTGTTGCGATCTTCTCGAAGCCACACCTGATATTCTGGAATTTCTCTTTCGGGACCCTTTCCTATATCCATCGTGAGAATATTGTTCCATTCATGAAGTATCTTTCTGGCTCTAGGAACCTCGAAGTTTGGTCCGAAGGAAACTTCTGAAACCTTCATGTTGGCTCGAAGAGGGATTACTTGTGCCCGACCAAATTGCTGAAGTACGCGCACCGGAGCATATGGTTGAAGACCTTTCAACCCAATAAGCTCGATATAGTAGGACCTCTTGCATCTGATATATGCCGGGGAATGCGAGAGTAATGGATATTTCCACTGAATTTGGTCACTGGTGCGGGAGGCAAGATATTCATGCCAATCGTTAGTACCAACCGGAGATACAAACATTTTTGTCCTGTCGAAAACACTGTCAATATGATTTACGTTGCTAAAGCATATGTCATCCATATTTTTACGCTTATGAAAATGTTCCATTGCCCATACTTGTAAAATAAGGTTGCAACCTTCAAAGAAGTTTGTTTCCCCTCTCTTACATTTTCCAAGGGCTCGAAATATTTCTGCTAAAATCATGGGAACTAGAGTAAGATCTTCGCCATTAACACCTTCAAAAAGTACACAAGCCACTGAACATATGCAGGTGCTGATATGACCATGTTCTCGTGGAAACACTAAAGTTCCCAGTAAAGCTACAGCAAATGCAACAGGACGTCTAGCTTGCCAATGAACAAAAGTGCAAGAGAATTCTTTCCTGAACACTTTGTAACTATTCGAGCGTCCATACCTTTCATATAAGTAATCCAGAGAAACCCAATTATGTTCGAAGCATCGAAGTTTCTTTTCATTTTTCAGTCCTAAGTAGCGAAGAAATTTCTTCCCTGATTGACTGTGAGGGATAATTTGACTTTTTCCTCGATACTTCAAACTGGTAAAATAATAGATTTCCTCCAATGTAGGTGTTAGTTCAAAGTCTTTGAACGTGAACACAACACGGTCCGGATCCCAAAACTGAATCAACGCTCTAATCACATGTTTGTCTGGGTTAACCTTGAATAGCATAGGAAGGCACCCCAACCTTTTTGCAATTGCTAGCTTTTCACTTGGAGTAAAATTTTCCCACCAGGTCTTCAATTTGTACGGAAAACCCTCGACCATCCTAATTATGGGCACTTGAGGGACTGAATTCATCTGCAAATTTTAAAAAAATAAAATAAAATAACACATAACATCCAAACTCACTATGTCAAATTTAGGCTTGGATCCGTCTATCATTATCACGTTGCACAAAACATGCTTGTTGGTCGTTGGGTCGTAAAAACCCATCGACGTAAGGGTGGACTTCTTAAATGTTGAATCGATACCCTTGATCGATCCATCTAAGGCATATGCATGCATGACTTAAATTGAGGGGTGGTTTAGCTCTATCTTATGTTTTCTAAGATTTGGCTTTCTAGACACAAGGTTCCCGAGTGGACAACTCGAGTGAGAAGGCTACGCGGTTATGCGGAAAAAGATCCGGACACCCCGCGCATATGCCAACTCTCTTAACTTTAGGAACTTTGAAAGAAGTTTGCGGGTGCACAAAGCACACCTCGCGTGTACGTGTGATAGTGTGAATTTCCAATAAGTGGAGAAATATGAACGGAATGACAGTTTATAAAGCAGTAACAAATATACAATTTATGAAAACAATAACAAATAAACAGTTTATATCACATAAGTATAAAATAAGACATTAGGCATGCAATATAAGCAAACAAATAACCATATGCTAAAAACATTAATAATTAACCTAAGTCTATCATGGTTAGAACCTATTAATTCCCCAGCAGAGTCCCCATTTCTGTTATGCCGTAATTTTTACTATCTTTAGAAAAATCACTTTTTTTTGAAATGTTTGTAAGTATAAAACAATTTGAGAAAAATACTTAGAAAAGAGTCGCCACTTAATTTTTTAAAGAAATTAAGAAAACTTAATTTAAAAAGATTTTAACAGATTAAATCTTAATAAATTTAGAGAAAATGGGTAAGAGGTTCTTATTTACGCTTCAAGAAGGTTTTTAAGGCATTTGAAGCACCCGCTAACATGCGGTTATCCTATGACTCAGGTTAATTATTATTTTTTTTACTATTCTTAGGAACATGATATAATATACGAATAATGATTAACGACATTCGTTCAACTTTAAGAAAATATTTAAACAAAGATTAAATTTTTTTATTATTATTATTTTAAGAAAATGGAAACTTAATTAGAATTCTTGAAATTGATTATAAGTGAATAGAACTGATTATTATTATTTTTAATCATTTCAAAAGATAATAACATCAAACCAAATTGATCAACTTGAGCATGAAAATCCATTTTAAATTAGTAGAAGAATAAAAGCTTCGTCTAACTTAAAACATTTTTTTTTTTAAATATGGTAAAATGGTTAAGTGAAAAACATTAAAGAATATATCTTTTAAATAGATTCGACTTGACTAAAGATATTAATTTTACTTACTTGACATAAAATAAATGATTGCAAAAGATGTTTAAATAGTAAACCAACATAAAAAAAATAACTCATCTTTTGGGGATTTAAGTAAGTTAATTACCGATTCTAAAATGAGAGATAGATGAAACTAGTCAACATAATCAAACAATTAGGAGAGTGAAAGAGATAATGAAATTGGGCCCCCTTTTTGGGCCAATTTTGCTGCAGATTTTTGGGTTTTAACCCAATCCCGTTTTTGTATACATAGGTTGTATATCAGTGTATATCAACGTGTATACCAACTCTTTGCGTGTATCTCCTACTTCCGAACACCTGTAATTTACCTCATCTCTGTATTTTCACATTTTTGGCTGCATATATGCTGCCATGAACTTGTATATAACTGTATAAACATTGTATACATCATGTATACAGCCCATTTCTCAGCCTTTGAATATTTATCAATTGATTTGCAGCTATTCGTTGTATCCCCGTAACCTTTAACAGCTTCCGGATATATAGGGGGCTGACTCGAGGAATGGAGAAGACAAAGATCGAGCCTTTATGGCTCAACTCGGAAAATGCAAGGTAGATGAGTACACCATGAACTCGAAAGAGGTTTACATGCGCACAAAGAGAATGAAACGAATTAAAAAAAATTACACTAAAGCTTCCAACAAATACATGATCAAATAATTAACTCACAATAAAGATAAACACATAAATTATTTAAAGAGATGAGAACATTAAGGGTGTTTATATTGTATTCACATGAGAGATGATTGTGGAAAATAATTGAAGACGGGACAAGCCATTTGGGAAAACTTCCTAACTAAACAAAAATACATAATATCAACTAAAGAGATAAGACAAGATCAAAGATGAACTAAGCAAATTGATTATCATGCACAACTGCATAAGACAACAAGGCCACCGAGGAAAATTATCATTTTAAGTACAACTTGACACTTTTAAGAACTTAACAACTATAAAGAAAATTCCTAAGTTAATGGACAAGAAAGATCTAACACATTGCAAAACCAAACTAACTACACATTTTAAAAGTTCATGTCATCAGGTAGCATTCCAAAAGGCAACTAACTTAAAGGACACACTTTCAAAAAAAAAAAAAATAATAAAAAAATTATAACAATTAAATCATAACTAGCTAATGCCCATCTAATCATGAAAATGGAAACCAAAAAGCCATTTGGACCAAAAAAACTTATCATGTCAAATGACTTTAAGAAAGGAATGACCCATCATGTTTTTGTTTTTCATCTAATCAAGTACAAATTTGCACATGCTCTCAA
>JABWTJ010000381.1:7500-12500 GCA_016801875.1 Solanum sitiens
AGTAGAAATAATCAAATGATTCTGTTGATCCATTCGAGTAATTAACCGTTTCACAATTAGGAAACTAAATTTATTGTTATAACCTGAATTTTCCAACAAAATCGACCTATTTCTATTTAAACCATGATCCTGAGCAAGTGCATAAATATACTCCTGAAAGATAAGTGGATATAGGAAGTTGTGTTGTTGCGAGCTATCCGGCTGTAAATATCTGTGGATTTCTTCCATTTGAAATTCGATTTGAACCAAAGATGGAAGATTTTGAGGGTTATCAAATGATACATAGTGCGATACAGTTAAAACAAAGTATTGTAGTAAGAATAGATACCTTTAATACAGGTAAACTTCTCAACGGATTCTTTATCATCTCTTTTTTTTTTTTCGTTTCATTTAATTGGTCTATGTTATAGTGTTATAGGATAATAAGATGTTTAGAAATCCTTTATTTTTTCAACCTAATCGCTCTTTTGACTTCGGAAAAAACTTTCTTTATCAATATACTGTTTCTTCTACACACATCTCCATAATCTAAAAGGGTAATAGTTAGGATTCATTAAAAAAATCGAGAACCCACTCATGGGACAAGAAACCCTTCCCGCACCAGGCACTAATAAATTTTTAACGTCTAATTAGATCGGGAATCATTCAAATTAAGAACAAAAGCTCGTTGCTTTTTCTTTCCCTATAATTTAATTGAAGCCGCAGCCTTATCCATTTATTCATGCGACCCAACTTTATTTTGTTCCGTTCCAAGAATTCTAACACAGTTTTATACCCATCTAGGAACAATGAAATATTTTCAGAACTTTCCGTTGATACGACATGCTATTTTTACCATTCATTCCCTTTCAGGATCAGTCGCGGTCTTCCAAACTTTACCGAGAGTATGGACGAATCCCTCACCTCATCCATATGTGTAAAAGACACTAGCCGCACTGAAAAGCCGAGTACTCTACCGTTGAGTTAGCAACCCGAAGAAAATATCGAAAAAATTATGTAGATCCAATCCGAAGAAAAAGAAATAACTAGATTAGACAAGACAACCAAAAATCATTGAAAGAAGAACTCGAAAAAAATACATTCACACTTTCGAATTCATTTAAAACAGAAAATAAAACTAAATAGATCCACTTCATTTATCACAATGAATTATATTTGTTCGATACACTGTTGTCAATATAAATATTGAATATTGAAAAAAAAGTGGAAAACAAAACTACAATTTACGTAAATTTACTTAGATTTATTGAATTCATAATGGATTCAATCAAGTTAACTGAGATAAGCAAACTTGATTTCATTCCGAAATGCCCGAATTAAATATTTCGAAGATCAATAAAATAAGAGGTTTTGTCGTTATAGAACACGGAATTCACTGGAAGCAATGATAAATAAATACAAATAGAAAAGGAAAGGGAGGAAATACAAAAAAATAGAAGAGAAAAGTCATACAAAGTTATATACAAATCACTACCCCCTTTTTGTATTTCCTTAATTTATTTCCTTAATTGAATTTCGGTTGATTAAGACGAAGTTCCTTAAAAACCTCTGCCTTCTTTAAAATATCCTGAACAGTTTCTGTAGGTTGAGCCCCTTTTTCAAGGAAATATAAAATAGCAGGAACATTTAAATAAGTTTGATTCTTTATCGGATCATAAAAACCCACTTTCTGAAGATCTTTTCCTTCTCTTCGGATCGAACATCAATTGCAACGATTCGATAGACGGCTCATTGGGATAGATGTAGATGAACAACACCCCCCCTAGAAACGTATAGGAAGCTTTCTCCTCGTACGGCTCGAGAAAAATGATTGATTCGAAGTTTTGTCTCTGTATGGAATTCTATCTAAGAAATGACAACTGGATCCATAAAATGATCAAAGCAATTAAAGATCTAAGTCTTTTTTCTTCGTTCTTCCTTAAAATGAAAAAGAAACCATTCGTACTCTCATAACTCAAGTTGGATAACTTTCAAACAGTTCAAAGGAAAATCTTTCGGCAATTTCATTTATTGAGCGGTCTTTCCTCCTTTTTGTTTGTCTCGTTTAAAATCGGATTCTTCAGTCTGATCCAGTTATTAAGACAATTAAAAAGGTGTTTCCTTGTTCTGGGATCCTTTATCTTTGTTTTATTTTAAATCATTGGGTTTAGACATTACTTCGGTGCTTTTTAATCCTTTCAAAATGGCAGCAACATACCCTTTTTGCGATTTTTATGAAAGAATCCTACAAGATGATGGATTCCCTCGTGAAACACTTGGATCGAAAAAGTTTGATCAATTCCAATAAATTTTTTAATTTGAAACTTGCTCGAATTGGATTCTTTCGATTTCCATACCTAAGATATATTAGATATATTTACGAAGTTGTTTCAATTGTTTTATTGATTGGCATTAAACCTAGACCCTTGCCCCGAGAAAGAAATTAATACTTTCTACTCGAGCTCCATCATGGACTATTTACATTCCAAGACAACAAAAACGAGGGGTTCTAGTGAAACAGAACCAATGATGTCGAGTTAAGAGCACCTTCATTCCTACAAAAAATGGTGGATGTACAAATCCACAACGGATCGTGTCCTTCAAGTCGCACGTTGCTTTCTACCACATCGTTTCAAACGAAGTTTTACCATAACATTCCTCTAAGAACCGGTATGGAATTGATTCAATTATGGGATCATGAATAGTCATTGGTTGGGCTGATGTATAAACACCATAATCTAAAGTATTTTCTATATCTTCTATATCTATAGTATATAGATATAAATAATACTATAGATTAATACTATAGATATAGGGTGGATAAATATTTTTCTGAAGAAGTCTTAGTAAGACCCCATCGCTAATATTAAATTGTCTAACATTATAATATTAATTAATAAATATATATAATAAAAAATTTTTTTATATAAATAAAATAAGACGAATAAACGAATTCTTTTTAATTCTGCATCTTCACGTGACTTAATAGGAGAGAAAGATTCAGCTTCTAAGGAATGATTTAAACTATTTCTCTTTCGAAATTTCGAATCAATTTCGAAAGTTCCCCTCTCGACATCATTATTCCAAGAAAATTTGATAGTTAAAAATAACTTTTGATCATCTTAGGAAAAAAGATAAGTCTTTTTTTTTTTTTCATCTGATTGATAAAATCCAAAGAATGGGGAGGGTTTCGTATCTATCAATTCGATCAAATAGACTGAGCAATTGTCACCGTTTATAGATATTGAAATGAACGCCTTCCCATCACTGATTAACTCCTATCTACCCCATTCTATGGGACTGATGCAGCATAAATCAAAAGAAGGGGATGTCCTAGTCTTTTTTTTTTACGAAATGCGAGCTGGCTGGGCACAAAGCCAAACAAGCCCAGATTAAGTCCAGGTTTTGCTCCTTTTTTCTATTTTAGCCTACCTCATTGATTAAGAATTAAGAGACTTAGTGAATTGAATTAGTACCAAAAACCCCCTCTTGGCGAAAAGTCAAGAAATCCACAAAAAAGAAAATTGAATCTAATTAGGCTAATTTAGGGGGTAGAGAATATGAGATAGGGAAAATGGATTCTTTCGTATCTCGATTCAGTTTTTGAAAAAAAAAACGATTCATCGAAGAAAAAAATCAGAAACAACAATCACATTCCAGCTAACATTTCGATTTTAAACAGAACATTGTTAAAAACGCAATCTATATTGTCAGAGAATATATATGTTCTGGGACGGAAGGATTCGAACCTCCGAATAGCGGGACCAAAACCCGTTGCCTTACAACTTGGCCACGCCCCATTTAGATTTCTATGCGATACTAATAAAGTATATTGCTGGTTTTGTTTGTTTGTCAACTCTAGCCCAAATATCTATAGAATCGATTAGATTGGTATTCGGATTTTTCTATGTTTTTGGTATGTGTAGATATAGAATTCAACTTAATTTATTGATCATTACA
This sequence comes from Solanum sitiens, assembly GCA_016801875.1. NCBI lineage: Eukaryota > Viridiplantae > Streptophyta > Magnoliopsida > Solanales > Solanaceae > Solanum > Solanum sitiens. The sequence continues at coordinate 11,440 of JABWTJ010000381.1, forward strand.
TATAATTCAATTAAGATATTGTATGAAAATATTATTTTTTCGATTCTCCTTTGAGAAAAGGAGGATTTTTGATTGGTTGGGTTCAAAGAAAAAGAAGGATTTTTTGTTTACCTTACTTACTTTCCTTTTCCTTATATAAATAACTCAATCAAAATGCAATTATCTCCAAGAACAAAAAGTCTGTTATGCTTAATACCTTTAGTTTGATCGGTATCTGTCTTAATTCGACCCTTTATTCGAGTAGTTTTTTCTTCGGCAAATTGCCCGAGGCCTATGCTTTTTTGAATCCAATCGTAGATATTATGCCAGTCATACCTCTGTTCTTTTTTCTCTTAGCCTTTTTTTGGCAAGCTGCTGTAAGTTTTCGATGAGATCCTTAATAATATCCTAGAAAATTCATGATTTATTCGAGAAAAAATTAGAAAATCAATAAAATCAGATAAGCTTTACCGTTTGAAATCTCGATTCAAACATTGCAATTCTTGGATAGTCACGAGAAATCCGGCTTAACTTAATTTCCTTCTTTTTTAGCGCTTTCCTTTCCAGTGAAAGACCTTATTAGGCTCCTCTTGTGTATATAAAAAATTTGGTTAATGACAAACTCTTATTATAAAAGAATTTATGAAAATTCTTTTAGAGAAAGAGCTTCGTTGCTTGGTGTCAAACTAGGATATGCGATGGATGATCTATTCTCCTTTTTTTTTTTCAAAAAAATCATCTTGGAGATTGTGTAATGCTTACTCTCAAACTCTTCGTTTACACAGTAGTGATATTTTTTGTTTCTCTCTTCATCTTTGGATTCCTATCTAATGATCCCGGACGTAATCCTGGACGTGAAGAATAAAATAAAAAAGGTTTTTCCTTGCTTGATTTTCAAATTTTCTTAGGATTTGGTCTATTCCACATATTTAACTAAGAATAAGAACAAAAGATTTCGAAATTTGAAAAAAAAAATCAAGTCATCAACGGAAAGAGAGGGATTCGAACCCTCGGTACGATTAACTCGTACAACGGATTAGCAATCCGCCGCTTTAGTCCACTCAGCCATCTCTCCCAATTGA
>JABWTJ010000381.1:17500-25000 GCA_016801875.1 Solanum sitiens
TGACCAACTCCAGGTCCAATAGAAGCAAGCCCTACGGCCAATCCAGCAGCAATAACGGAAGCGGCAGAAATCAGTGGATTCATGATAAGTTCCTCGTACCAAAAAAAGAAATGGTTAATGATACAATCAACCAATGAATTATGACTTAATTATTCCCTCACTAGGACTCATCCAGTCGAAGTAACTAAGAACTTCGGATTGAAGTAATAAGATTCTTGAATCATCAAAACAACTTCGATATATCTTTTTTACTTTTTAGCCACAGAGTCTTTGTGAACCCATACGACTTTCGTTCTTCCATTTCTTGTTCTTGGTTCGAACTGTTAGTTGAATTATTTCTTGATTTCATCCGTTTATTCATTCAATGCACAGTCACAAGGGGCCGGAAGGACTTCTAGTCTATTAGAATCCCCTAGAAAAATATATCTTTAGTTCATTTCATATATAACTAGCACTAGGCAATATCTAATATCACATATACATGTCTTTCTTCCATAACGTAAACCAAGCATTCATCTTAGATTCAATCCTATTCGAGAATCAAGCGTCGAAACATCTAGAAGGGTTCGCTTATAGTTATTCAAGTACAGATACCTCCCGCCCCTTTCTAAAATACTAAAAAAAACTTTTGAAAAATTCTTTTGAATCTTACCTTTTCTTATTATTCCACCTAGAGAAATCTAAATGGACAAATTGATTAGGACGACAAATTCCATAGGTATAGAAATATCATTATTTGATTGATCTAAGTTCATGCACTTTATTAATAAAACTGAATAAAAAAATTATTTATTTATTATTAATATTTTGGTGAATCGTTGAATAAAATCAACTGAAAGGGAAATCATTTCGCCCTTTTTTTTATTTAATTACACGTCGTAAACCTATACAACAAGAATTATTGACAAAAATTCTTATATTCAAATTGTTTTAACAATGAATTAATAATGAGATGGCCTAAGCAATCTAAAGTGAATATTCATTGAGACGAAGTATGATATTAAGTGAAGGAAAGGGGAATTTTAGGAAAAAGATCTTTGTTTTTAGATCTTTTTCCCCTTACTCTTTAATATCATCGTAATGTTTTTGCTATCACTCTAGATCGTATATAGCATAGTTGTATATTTAGATTCCCCTATTCTATTCCGTAAGTTAAGTAATTCTCTTGAGCCACCCACCATATACATTTATACATTGCTGTGGGCTAAGCTAAAAAAGACTATTTCAATGATGGCCCTCCATGGATTCACCTATATAAGCCGCGGCTAAAGTTGCAAAAATAAGAGCTTGAATACCACTTGTAAATAATCCAAGGAGCATGACAGGTATAGGAACTACTAAGGGTACTAAAGAAACAAGAACAACAACTACTAATTCATCAGCTAAGATATTCCCGAAAAGTCGAAAACTAAGTGATAAAGTTTTTGTGAAATCTTCTAAGATGTTAATGGGTAAAAGTATTGGGGTTGGTTGAATATATTTTCCGAAATAACCTAATCCCCTTTTTGTAAGACCCGCATAGAAGTATGCCACGGATGTGAGTAAAGCCAAAGTAACAGTAGTATTTATATCATTCGTGGGTGCGGCTAACTCCCCATGAGGTAATTGTATGATTTTCCAAGGTAAAAGAGCTCCTGACCAATTAGAAACAAAAATAAATAAAAACATAGTGCCAATAAAAGGAACCCAGGGCCCATATTCTTCTCCAATTTGAGTTTTACTAACATCTCGAATGAATTCAAGAACATATTCGAAGAAATTCTGACCCCCGGTCGGAATGGTTTGTGGGTTCCGAACAGCTATAGTGGCTGAACCTAATAAGATAGCAATTACAATCCAAGAAGTAATAAGTACTTGGCCATGTACTTGGAAACCTCCTATTTACCAATAGAAATGTTGGCCTACTTCCACACCGGATATATCGTATAACCCCTTTAGAGTATTGATGGAACATGATAGAACATTCATATTGCCTTGCCCTCTGAAAAAATCGAACTTTAAACAAAAAATTTTGATTCAACCATCTCTTTGTCTACTTGAATCGGATATTTTGAATACCAACTAAGATTTAGAATACTAATAAATCACATAATATCCCCAGTTATTTTGATCTATTTTTGGAAATTCAGAAATAGTAAGCGATTCTATAAGGGATTTCTAGGGATTTCTGAAGTAAGTTATTTATCTTATTATGTTATTATTAATCAAGGATTTCTTATATAGCTAGAACGACCCTCACAAATTGCGAATACTAATTTGTTAAGAATTAATCGGATTGAGGATATGGCGTCATCATTCGCTGGAATTGAAATATCTGCGAGATCGGGGTCACAATTTGTATCGGTTAAACAAATTGTTGGAATTCCTAATGTAATACACTCTCGCAGGGCCGTATATTCTTCGTGCTGATCAACGATGATTACAATATCGGGTACCCCTGTCATATATTTAATCCCGCCCAGATATGTTTGCAAGCGAGATAATTGTCTTTTAAACATAGCTGCATCTCTTTTCGGGAGACGGTTGAGTCTCCCTGTTTTTTGTTCCATTCTCAAGTCCCTGAACTTATGAAGTCTTGTTTCTGTAGTGGACCAATTCGTTAACATACCGCCAAACCATTTTTTATTAACATAATAACACCGGGCCCTTATTGCAGCCCACTCTACTGAATCAACTGCTTTATTTTTGGTACCAACAATTAAGAATTGTTTTCCCCTACTTGCTGCGTCAAAAACTAAATCACAATCTTCTGATAAAAAATGAGCAGTTCTAGTAATATTTGTAATATGAATACCCTTACGCTTTGCAGAGATATAAGGCGCCATTTTAGGATTCCATTTCCTAGTACCATGACCAAAATGAACTCCTGCCTCCATCATCTCTTCCAAATTTATGTTCCAATATCTTCTTGTCATTTCTCCCCACAACCTCCTCCCCCTTTTTTATTCTTTTTCAAAAAAAAAAATAAAGAGACGAGGAACCCTGAGCTGAAATAAATAATTGTTCCGATGGAACCTTCTCTTCTACTGTAGATTGGACGTAGATACACGACCCAAACCATTATTCTTTTCTATTCATTATTCTTTTTATTACCAAAGCAAATAACCATACCAAATGCAGATAGCGAAAGAGACGAATCCGTTGTTAGGAATCATTAAATCCTATAAATGATTGTTCGGGTATGTCGTGAAATTTTTTTGAAAGACAAGAATCAAATAATTTTCTGTGGTGGAACAAAATATCTCTCATCTCCCCCTCGAATAGATTTGTTTTTTTTGTTTCCAAAGGAATGTTGTTATGTTGTTTTGAAGGGTGCACTAATCCCTTGAATCCGGTACCAACGGGTATCACCCCCCCCAAAACAACGTTCTCTTTCAGGCCTTTCAACCAATCGATACGACCCCGGAGAGCCGCTTTTGCTAAAACTCGAGCAGTTTCTTGAAAACTTGCTTCAGATATGAAACTTTGAGTATTGAGAGATGCTCTTGTTATTCCCAATAAGATGACTCGGTAACAGATCGCTTCTTCCAAAGCGCGCCCCATTCATTCTGCTCGCAACAATCCAATAAGTTCTCCGGGTGAAAAAACATTAGACATTCCATCTTCTGAAATCAACACTTTTGATGTTATTTGACGTACAATAATTTCTATATGCCTATTATGAATCTGCACCCCCTGGGAGCGATAAACCTGTTGGATTTTATTAACCAAAGAGATTCGGCTTTGCGCTATAGTTAGCTCAGCACCAATCAAGAATCCCCAAGGAATTCCAAGAATTCTTGGTATACATTTGTTCCAACCCTCAACCCTCTTTTCTAGATTCATGGATATTGAATCAATCGAACGCACTTCTAAGACCTGTTCTACTTTTGGAAGACCCTGTGTTATATCACCAGATCTCGATTTTTCATATATAAATGTAACTAATGTATCTCCTTCGTAAGGGTTTCCCCATAATGGCCATGAACAGTTGCTCCGGGGGTGGCCAAATAAGGCTTAGCTGATCGTATCACTATCGAGTCAACTTGAACAAGTATAACTTGACCCGATTTGAGGGGCGGTCCATTTTTGGCTATACATACATTTTCACAAATAAACTGTCCAAGACTAATTATTTTAGATGTCTCTGCACAATAATAGTGATGGAGAAAAGACCAATTCAAATTGAATGGATTTAAAATAATGTTACGGCATGGATCGGGATTAAAAATTTTTCCATTTTCATCCATTAAATAATATTTTAATTTAATCACTTGAAAAGTCTGTTTTAAATTGTCAAGTTGCAAATATTTAGTTACTAAGATCTGATTATGAGTTATTAAATGGTAAGATGAATAAAAATTCTCAATTGGAAGGCATGTTCCTAAAGGGCCCAATGAATTCCTAATTGGAATTAGGGGATCTTTTTTAATTGATTCTTTTATCACACTGTGATATTTTACATCTTTGAATGGCTCCATTCGAGAACAATTAGCTGCTGACAAAATTATCAACGACTGACATTCCTTATTTCTATTCAACAACGTATGAATAGTTCCTTGAGGTTGGTTAAGAGATTGTTGAATTTTTGCCTTGGAATAGGAATAAATAGCAGAAAAGGGATTGATATTGGTACAATCTGATCCATTATCAGAGAACAATCCTGACCCGGATGGATCATTCCTTTTTCCGATATACGAAATAGGGGATTTCACTAAGTTGATTTTTAGGAAATGTCGAATCAAACCATTTGTCCTTATTTCAACAAAAGAAGCACGGGCTTCTTCGCAAGAAGAACTTTTTTTGTCTTGGTTCCAATTCAATACTAAACAAGTCCGAACTAATTGAATACTTGTGTCAGAAATTCCTCGAATCGGTTTGCCATTTCCATAAAGGATATAATTGACAATTCGAAGTTGCACATTATCCCTTTCCTGCGATGGATCCGGTGGAAAAAGGGTTCCTAAATTTATACCGTCCGTTATTTCATATGTGACGACAGGTCGAACTAAAACAAAAAACCTTTTCTTACTAGGTGTAATTCGTTGGACATAGATCCAATTGAATTTCTTTTTCCTGTTCTTGGTGGTATCAAAACGCCGGTATGCCTGGATATCTTATCCGTCTCTCCAGGAAAATGGATATCTCCAGAAAAGATTTTCAGTTCAATTCGTTTTTTTTTTCTCTCCACCCGGACCAACCCACTGACTCGGCTTCTTAGATTTAAGGTGATCTGTGTATCGACCCCAAAGATACTATTATTCCGTACCTTTAGGGAAGAAGATCCGGGCAAGATATGCACCTCTTCAGGAATGAAAAAAAATCGATCTACTTTCATTTGGTATTTTGGCCTAAATTCTTTGACTCCTCGATACTCAATCAAATCCTCTTTTTTGATGACTGAATGCATTTCTATAGTCCCATATTTAATAATGCCCGAACTCTTTCTTCTGTATCGAGGATCATCGAAATAAGCAAGAATACTATTTCGACAGAAAATACCATTTACGGGGATTTCAATCGAGATACCTGAACAGGGCATTAGTTCATTCTCGAGTTCTTGAATCGAGTGTAGTGGAATGATGAATTTATTTCTTCGCCTTTTTGACAATAAAGCAGAATTCCCGTGAAGAATAGGCGAATATACGAGATTATACTGGCCAGTACATATGATTCGATTAAGGTCTGAATAATCAGGAATCCTATCTTCTTTTTGACCATAAAAATCCGAACTAAACAATTTCTGCCTCACCTGATCATTGGTTACTGAGAGGTTAGAAGTATATCTTCGCTTGCCAGAAAGATAATGCGCATTCATTTGATCCTGATCCTTGTGGATCGAAAGGTAGACTAGACTGGACCTGCACGGCCCTCCTAATAATATCCATAAATGACTTGTTTTTGGTAATAGATGAACATTACCATATGTAAATTCGGGTGCATGATAGACATCGGTACTCCAGTGCATTTCTCCGTCTGAATCAGAATAAATATGTTTTCGAACCTTCTCTTTAAAATTCAAAGTGGATATTCCTGCGCGAATCTCAGCAATTACATGTTATGCAGTACCCCCCGTGAATACTCCTCCGGTATGAAAAGTTTGTAATGTTAATTGACTACCCGGTTCTCCAATCGATTGACTTGCAATAATACCTACAGCTTCCCCCAATTCAACCAGGTCGCCATGAGTAGGACTACGCCCATAACATAATCGACAAATCCAAGATGTACTCCTACAAGTAAAGGGAGTTCGAATAGAGATTGGTTGTGCTCGAAAGGTTATGAATCGATTTACAAGTCCAATGCCAATGGCTTGGTTTCTAGTGGCAATACATCGTGAACCCATGTATATATCATCTGCTAATACACGGCCAATTAATGTTTGACTAAAAATCCTTTCCGGCATTATCCCATTCCGAGGACTCACAGAAATACCCCGGGCGGTGCCACAATCCGTTCGACGTACAACAATGTGTTGAACCACTTCAACAAGTCTGCGAGTGAGATATCCAGCGTCTGATGTTCGTACAGCAGTATCCACAACTCCTTTACGGGCTCCGTAGCAAGAAATGATGTATTCTGTTAAAGAGAGTCATTCGCGTAAATTGCTTTGAATAGGTAAATCAATATTTGTCCTTGAGGATCCGACATTAATCCTCTCATACCTACTAATTGATGTACCTGAGATGCACTTCCTCGAGCTCCCGAGAAAGACATTATATGAACTAGATTAAAAGGGTGAGTCATCCTAAAATTCGAATTCATTTCTTGGTGCAAATATTCACTTGTAGCATACCATATTTTAATGGATTGACGTAATTTTTCTACCGCGTGTACAATTCCATACTGATGGTGTTTTTCCAAAATCAAACTTTGTTGTTCAGCATCTTGAACTAGCCATCCCTTAGAAGGTATTGTTAAAAGATCATCAATTCCTAATGAAATGGATGTAGCAGTAGCTTGTTGGAACCCCAGAGTTTTTACTTGATCCAGGATATGTGATGTATATGCCATTCCGAAGTGCTCTATTAATCTACTAATAAGTCGTTTCATGGCAGTTCCGTCTATCGCTTTATTGTGAAAGACCAGATTGGCCCGTTCTGCCATAAGTACCTCCATATTCCGCTGAGTAGGATTCGACAATGGGCTTGAGTCAATGATTGTAAAACTTTCTTTTATCGATCTTGATTCGCGTATAAATTCCGGAACTGTGGACCTAGATGAACCGGAGAGCCCCGAAGTTCCACGGTATCATAGAATTAGGTAGCATATGAATAGGCCCGAGAAAACCCCTGTATAGCTTCTTCGATTTCTCGATAAAGAGCAATATGACCAACAGTGGTTCGAATGTATATAAAAAGGATTTTTTTTAGACTTCTTACTATTAGATAGTGTCCATAAATCTCATAAAAAGTACCTAAAGATTCATAGTGAACTTCGATGGGAGTTTCTCTTGAAGTAATAACGCGTTGATCTAGTCTCCACCGGAGCCACAAAGGACTATCTAAATTGATTCGTTTC
>JABWTJ010000381.1:32500-35000 GCA_016801875.1 Solanum sitiens
TCTCAGTGCTCAAGCATCCAATCAATTCAAATGAGGGTCAACAAAAAAAGAATAGGACCTATTATTCCTACATGTACCATTAGTAACATTCCCTTGAGATGTTACTGCGAATTTTGCTTGGGTTTAATCTTACCCGATTATAAATCATATAGAAATTTCTTATAAAATGAGCGAATTTATTGGATTGGTTTATTAATAGTCTTCGTTCTTTTTGACTCTACGCCATTGATTCTACTATCATTAGTGAGGAATAATGGAACAATTCCTTTATATTTATAGAGATAGGGGACATAATTCATATGGATATAGTAAGTCTTGCTTGGGCTGCTTTAATGGTAGTCTTTACTTTTTCCCTTTCACTCGTAGTGTGGGGAAGGAGTGGACTCTAGGGGTTCTGCTAATTGAGTTAAGGAAGCAAACTGTATCAATACCAATTGCTTTCTAGATGGTTCTGCAACACGTTTGGAACAAAATAAAAATATCTTCATTTTGAAATTCCATTGGACTCGACTGGAGTAATGTATTATAGGAAATTGATATATAGATCCATATCAAATGCAGCCTCTATCTTTATTTTATTCCAGGGGGCAGCTTTATAACAAGAATCTAACTAATAAATAGTATGGTAGAAAGAAATAGATGAATCTTTCTACCATACTATCTATCTATTAGAATACTACCGATTCTAGTCCACTCATTTCATTTAAGACATGAAATTGGAATCTTTTTCATTTTATTTCGCCAATTTTGGCTAAGAACTCAGAAGTCAAGTTTCATTCAAATTAGTTAATAATTAATCATTTTGACAGACTGTTTTTACATAAATGATAAGTAGAAAAGCGGTAGGAACTAGAATAAATAGTGCAGTAGCAATAAATGCAAGAATATTTACTTCCATAATCTCATCGGTTTTTTACTTCGCAATAACTCGGGATTTAATCCCATAGAGATGATAAATCTTTGGCCTGTAAATTCAATGAATGAATATTACCTCTCGATGATCTTGAATCAGATCAATATCATGAATAACAATATCTGAACTATCAAATAAATTCGTCGTCGAGAATTGAATAGTATAACATAGGAAGTTCTTTTATCCATACCGCCCCAAACTCGGATTGCTGACCTAACCCAAAATTCCTTTATTTCTTTATTTATTTATCATTTTTTATTATCTGTTCTTTTTTTCTCTCTAATCTATCTAGTTCCTTCTTGTACAATCATCTGATGAAGTCTCATCAAATAGCTCTTCCACTTCCAGTGGTCACATAGTTACAAACCCAAACAAACAATAAAAGCTAAATGGAAAAAGAAAGGAGTTTAGAACGAAACTATTTTTGACTTGGAAGACAAAGAAGTGTGATAAAGATGAGACCGTATAAAATGAATATTCACCAAATTGACTATTTTCCGATTTGTTCGTTCGTCGATGGGGCCTTAAAACAAAATGAAAAATAGGAAAAATGATTCATTCGCCTTTCTAAGAGGAGTAGGATCTTTGGTTGATCTGTCCTTCCCCCTCCTTTCTTCGTCGATTATTAGCCCCGGGACACCTATACCAAAAGCTCAGTGTGCAATTTGCATGAAATCTATTTTGCAACTTCAAACTAGTAAGTCAGGTTCCATAAATCCGTAGCCAGAAAAAGAAATTGTTTTTTTTTTGTTTTTTCTGGAAAGTATTTTCTTATATTCAATTTTGTATTGGACAACAAAGGAATTCCTTTTGTGTATGCGCGCCTCAAAAAAGTATAGTACTCGATTCCATTACATGCATCGGGGGCAATTGAAAAAGCCAGCATTTCTTAGAATACTGACTATAATGCTACCAATAATTGTACTAATCCAACCGCATATGTCTTTCTCCTACCAAAAGGAAAGAAAAAAGAAATAAGGATTTCCCCTTTGCTTTGACAATGGAATTCTTCCCCCGGTCCCCTTCAGAAAAAGGGAGAGATTTTTTGATATATTTATTGGATCCGTCGGGACTGACGGGGCTCGAACCCGCAGCTTCCGCCTTGACAGGGCGGTGCTCTGACCAATTGAACTACAATCCCAGGGAAATACGGGATCTAGCAGAAAATTTGATTCTTTTTTATCTCCGGATCGGGTATTTCTGAAGTACAAAGGGAGTTATATCATCTCATGGCGGATTGGCGAATTATTGGGCCGAGCTGGATTTGAACCAGCGTAGACATATTGCCAAAGAATTTACAGTCCGTCCCCATTAACCGCTCGGGCATCGACCCAGGAAGAATCAATTTTCGACTTATTGGTAATCCATGATCAATTTCCTTTTGTAGTACCCTACCCCAGGGGAATTCGAATCCCCGCTGCCTCCTTGAAACAGAGATGTCCTAAACCACTAGACGATGGGGGCCCGCTTGACCAACGGCCATCATACTATGATGATAGTATGATCCGTTTTTTGAAATTGTCAATATAATCAAATGATTCTAGCCGAGTGATCTTTCCCCCCTTCAGAATTGCATAGAATTGTTTT
>JABWTJ010000381.1:799218-804218 GCA_016801875.1 Solanum sitiens
TGATCTTCTGCAATGCATGAATATTGACTCGCGATGCATGATCTTCTGCGGGACATGAATATCTTCCCGCAGTGCATAAATTCCGCAAGGTATAAAATCTTCTTGCGATGTATGAATATTAACTCGCGATGCATGATCTTCATCGATACATGAATATCGCTCTTGATGTCATCATTGGTGACAACTGAAAATAGTGCTTAAGTTGAGCAACATATTGATTTTCTGGATAATCATATCGTCTCAATTGAAAATAATTCTTCAGATAGTGTATTGTCCTGATCGACAATAAAATAAATGACCCCTCCGGGTAGTGTATTGTCTTGATCGACAATAAAATAAATGACCCCTCCGGGTAGTGTATTGTCTTGATTGACAATAAAATAAATGACCCCTCCGGGTAGTGTATTGTCTTGATCGACAACAAAACAAATGACCCCTCCGGGTAGCGACACTATTATGTCTGATAATGTGATGCAGATGCCGTCGACGACGAAAACCGTAAATTATCCTTTTCGGAGTTTTTATTTGGTTCATCTTTGAGATTAGATGGTCGCTTATTATAGACTTCATGTTTTTGAGAATTGAATGAAATAAACCAATCACATTCCCAAATCTTCGATATAAGCAATATAAATAATTCCTGCATCCACAAAAATTACGTCAAATTTTGGGAGAACTTTCTCCTCCCTTTACTTCTCCGTATTCGTCGATCGGAATAATTTGCTGATATCAAAGCAAAGCTATAAACCTGCATCCACAGAAAAATTGTTAGTTTTAAAACGAACTGATCTGTGCCGATTTCTTCAGTTGTCTGCTCCTTGTCCTGCTATCTCTGGTTGATTTCCTGATCTCCCGACTCTTGATAGATAAGACAAAATATTTTATGCCAAAACAAATGAAACACAAAGGGAAAACTTAACAGAAAATAAATTTTGAGAAATAGTATTTTTGAGAAGAAACAGTCGCTGCCAAGTGTCATGTCACGTCAGGCTTAGCGAACTTCTTTAAGTCTAATGCTCGGAAGTATATCTGATTATTCGCTGGGGAGTATTCAAAGTCACTCTGGACTTGTCGATAAATCCATGTTTGAAATTTTGAGGCCATCTTTATAATTTCTGTCCAGTTAATTGTCTTGGCTTATCTTCGACTATCGCTGAGTAAATTGCAGAATTTTTGAGACCCTCTCAAAAATTCTGTCCCAGTTGCAAGTCTCAAAATATCTTTAGTCTTGACTTGTTGAGGAAACATCTTATTCTCGAGAATTTTTGAGTCCCTCTCAAAAATTCTGTCCCAGTTTCTATTATAAGAGGAATAGAAATCTTTTGGGAGATATGACCGAAACCTTGTGGCGCCTACGTATCCCGTTGAGGCAGGAATCAGGTCAAACGTAGTTCCCCCTCAAAGGTTGATAAAGTTAAGAAAGTTACAAAGAAATCGACCGAGGCCGACATAGGCCGCCTACGTATCTCATTCTTGAGAATTCAGGTCGAACGTAGTTCAAATACAAAGAAATATTAAAAGGGATAAATGGGGTGACTGGAACAACATTTGCCAACCAAGTCGGGTATTGCGTCACCTCCACTAATCGAGACTCAATCTGTTTGGTAATCTCCTCTTTAATATTTAGACTCAACTCGGGCTTGAACTTCTAAACTTTTTGCTTCACCGGATCGAACCCTGGATTAATCGGTAGTTTATGAGATACGACATCGGTACTCAACCCTTGCATGTCACCGACTTCCCAGACGAACACATCAATGTATTCGGTGAGTAAAGGAATTAGATCATTCCTCTGAGTTTCATTCAAGTGAACGCTGATTTTGGCCTCTTTGACACATTCTTGGTCTCCCAAATTTATAGTTTTAGTTTCCTCAAGATTCGGTTTGTGCTGATTTTCAAACTGCAGAAATTCTTTAGCAACAAATTCAGGTACTTTATTTTCTTCTTCGTAATCATCCACCTCGTCATCACTTGCCTCATTTTGTTCATTCAGCTCGTGACATGACATGACATTGGCAGGTTTAAAACTTATATTACTCAAACCATAAATAGACAAATCTAGACAAGTAAAAATATAGCGAATAAGTAAATAAATTAGATAAAAGAGGGTTTCAATCAAAATAGGAAATAATGCAAACTTTGGCTATGGCAAAAGGCCATATTGCCTTTTTTCAAACATCACGAGGGAAATTTAAAACGCTAGCAATTAATAAAATGCAAAATAATGGGTTTTGGGCCTCTTCCGGACTACCACCGATTTAAATATGCATTAAACGATGCCCTTCTACCAAGGAGTTCGGGGAATCAGAATCGGCGTGGAGGTCCAATTCTGCAGCATCTCTCCTGGTTTAGCATCACGGATACCAGCTAGCTCGACCTCTTCCTCAATAACAACATCGATCTCCTCAAAAAGGCCGCAGATTCCTTCCCCAACGTTGTCAGGGACTATTGGAGTTATCACCTTTATCACACACCAATCGTCGTCTGTCTCTATCATATTCACATTGCCGCCTCCGTGATTTGGCAAAGGGTTGGTATTGACATTAGGTGCAGCTGGTTGTAGAGAGACCACCTCTTGGTCGATTAAATCCTGAATCTTGTGCTTGAGGTTGATACAGTCCTCAGTATCATGCCCAACACTGTTGGAATGATAAGCACATATCTGATCCGGCCTATAGAATTTTGAATTGATATTCACAGGTTTGGGCCCCACAGGGTGGATATATCCGGCCGCAGCCAGTCGCTCGTACAGCTTTGTTCGGCTTTCTGCGAGCGCAGTGAAATTTCTCAAAGGTTTCTTCTCGAATCGAGGTCGAGGGGGATCATAACTTCCTTGTGGGGGAGGCATCTGTTGATAACCCCGGTTGTTCGGACGGAGAGCTTGATTTCTGGGATATGGATTTGTTTGGTAGTTTGGCAATGGAGCTTGGTAATATGGAGAGGAATTTTGGTATAGCGGAGCATGGACTTGATAAACGGGAGAGGGTGCTTTGTAACTCGACTGCACGTTAGCACAGTTTGGAGCAACACCTTGATAATGAGGAGACAGAACTTGGAAAAGTGGAGGATGGCTTTGGTATGTGGGAGATGGATTTTGGTAAATTGGAGGTGAACTTTGGTAGACTAGAGGAGGATTTTGGTATAATGGAGGAGGATCTTGGTATATTGGAGGAGAATTATTTTTCTGACCAGCTTGGTAAGAGTTTTGAGAAGGTCGAGAACGACCTTGGAAATGGGAGTACAAAGATCTTCTTGGGTTTTTCTCGCCCTCATATAAAACAGCAGCCACGTCTTCTCTCTTCTTTTTCAACAACCCTGAAGATCCGGGCGATGCGGCTACACGGGCTATCTTCCCTGATTTTAAACCGTCCTCGATAATCTCACCAATTTTGACTATCTCGGCAAACTTTGCTCCAACGAGCAACATGATTCTGTCATACTATTCAGGCTCTTGCACCCGCACGAACACTTCAACGATTTCTTTCTCAGACATGAGCGGTCTCACTCTCGCCGCTTCTTTTCTCCACCTATAAGCGAATTCTCTATAGCTCTCGGTTGATTTCTGCTTCATTTTCTCCAAAGAGTAACGATCAGGAACAATTTCTACATTGTAGGCAAATCGCTCGATGAAATACTTTGCCAGAGCATTCCAGCTGGGCCATTGCCGGGTTTCATGCGAGGTGAACCATTCAAGAGCTTCTCCGCATAGGCTTCGGCTGAAAACCCGCATCAGCAAAGCCTCGTCCCTTCCAACTCCCACGAGCTGGTCACAGTAAGCTCTAAGATGAGCCATAGGGTTGCCTACTCCTCCGAAGGTGTCAAACTTCGGGATCTTGAACCCTTCTGGAAGGTCAAAACTCGGGTGAATGCACAAATCTTCATAGTTAAGTCCGACGGTATCGGGGACGCATTGAAGCTCTTTCATAGCCTTCTTAATCTCCTCTTTTATGTCTACTTTTGCTTCTTCCTTCGCCCTCCACTCTCTTTCCTGTTCCTCATAGTGGTCCAACTCAGAACCGTGCACGTCGTGCTCAGCATGGACAGGGATTTGGAAAGCGGTTATTTTAGGCAAGGGTTGAGCTATGGAAGGACTCTGGGCGTTTTGAGCAGCTTGGTAATTTTGTGGATAAGTTTGAGGATTAGTATTTTGATTTATGTGGTGGTGGGATGTTTGGGGATTAAAAGCGTTTTGATTTGGATTTTGATTTTGGTTTTGCGGTGGTGGAGCGGATTGAGGTTGGGTATTTTGAGGGTGAGAGGGCGTTTGAGAATGATGGTTCTGAGGATGTGGTGGAGTTTGATAAGAGGCTGAAGCATATTGCGGATTTTGGGTAGTTGGGTCTATAGCGGGGGAATTCTGAGCGAGCGGCACGCCTTGAGCTGGATCCATGTTAGAGGAAGGGAAGTAGATAGGAGGCCTTCCATCTGCAGCATTAACAGCAAAACCCGGCGGAGGTAGATCCTGTCTCCTTTGCATTTCTATTCTCATTTATGCAATTTGCTGCATCAACTGCAGAATCAACTCGTTTTGGTCCGCTATGGTGGGTTGAGACACCACAACATCAGTAAGACCTACTTCCTCGCTATTATCTCCCATAATCGTCTTTCCTTTGTTAGAATTTTTCCTTGGGAAGGAATCTGCAGGACCTTTTGACCTAGTGAAGTAAGGATGATCTGCCAGCTTAATCAACACAGATCAGTTCAAAATACCTGACAAAGAAAAACAACTCAAAGGCAAAATGTGTTAGTCTGTGTCGATGATAATTAACACAAAATATCACACACATTATTGTAAACACATAAGGGTCGCTTCATTTGAAGATAAATTAGCCCACGTATATAGAAATATGACTAAATAGAAAGAAATTTGTCTATATTATTTAGGACTAATGAGTAAGAAATGACTTGAGTTGGGACAAAGTAAATTGTCGTACTTCTGATTTTTTATTGAAATGTAACTCTACTTTCTTTATAAGAGTTGGGAAAGATAAAATTTTCTC